>CAKNYM010047654.1:56947-81673 GCA_932195095.1 Andricus curvator
TTTTTGTGCGATCAAAATTTGAATTTTTTATTTTTCAAAAAATTCAAAAAGTTGTTATGAAAATATTATAGGATGTTCAGGAATCAACGTTTTTCTCCTTTTTACTTTTTTTCATATCGTACGTTTTTCGGCTTAAAATGTTCATTTTCGTTTGTTTTTTGGAATTTTGAAAATGCTATAACTCCAGTAATTTTTTTTTTATCACGAAAAGTCATAGAAATATTTTGTTCATCATTTTGCGTACTACATATAACCGTACATAGAATTTTCAAATCTTCCAAAAAAGTGGTCTCCAAAATTTTCAAAATGTGCTCACTTTTTGGATTTTCATCCAAAATAGCTGGTTAACGAACTCGTTCTTTATTTTTCGGCCATAAAAAAGTGTGCCAAAGCTCAATCAAATCTGATCATTTTTTCGAAAGTTATCGTGGCTACAGACAGACAGACAGACAGACTACAGACTACAGACAGGCACCTTCGTAAAAATGGTTTTTTCTAGCTCAGGGGGTCTCAAAACGTGGAGATTTGATGAAAACCGACTATGTCAAATTTTACATAAAACCAATACCTTCTCATTAGAATGAGAATGTAACTAGAAATTTAGTAGGAAAACCACTACCATAGCAAAAAGCACTAAAATGGCATAACTGATCCGTGGTAAGCAACTTTGTAATTTCCCAATTGA
This sequence comes from Andricus curvator, assembly GCA_932195095.1. Classification (NCBI taxonomy): domain Eukaryota; kingdom Metazoa; phylum Arthropoda; class Insecta; order Hymenoptera; family Cynipidae; genus Andricus; species Andricus curvator. Next base: position 57,633 of record CAKNYM010047654.1, read on the forward strand.
ATAAACTCTAATTTTATTTTGCAGTTGTACAACTACACTGTTAAAAAAACGGAGTTAAAATCAACTCCGAAGCATACCCTATAAAAGTCCCACTGTTCTGAGTAAACGGCAAGCGGAGTAGAAGAAGACGAGTTAAAATGTAACTCTTGGAAAAGAACTCCCTAACTGCACTGTCCGGAGTTATTTTAATCAACTCCGTCCTGACCCTATAGTTGTCCCACGACACCATCAGAAGTTGATTTTAAGGAGTAAATATCGCTAAAAAGGAACGCTGAAGGGAGTATTTCACTATTTAGAAATAGACTTCAGTACTCTGAATAGTGAATATATTTGATGTTTTAAAATCCAACGTTCTAGATGGTCGCGTGTCGCGATTTGTTATTTAATATTAAAACAAAAGGTTTTTAAAAAATGATAAAAAGAGTGATCTATGGCAACCAGACAAAGCGGGTGAAAATTGTATATATTAATCAGAATTGGGATACGAAGAATTCATAGACGCCGGTAAGTATACATATGTTAATTGTATATAATAATAATTATGGACATATCCATGATGCATGTTAACCTTTTTGTACGATTTGAAAAACTCGTGTGGATTATTTCTGTTGAAATTGGTAAATAAGACAAATAAGTCCATTTAGAAACCTTTTATCATTAAAAATTAATACTAAAGCCACTTACTCGGAAGTGTCAAGGAATATTTTTTGAATGCTCCGAAAGCGTATTAAGAACAATTTTTCAAGCATTTCTTTATCAATTTTGAAATGAATAATCCAAACGAGTTTTTAAGATCATACAAAAAGATTCAAAAGCATCATTGATATGTTAATAATTAATAAAATATATACAATGATACTTACCGGTGACTATGAATTCTTCGTATCCCAATTCTGCTTCATATATACAATTTTCACTCATTTTGTCTGGTTGCCATAGCTCACTCTTTTTATCGCCAACATATTTCACTTTTCTAACAATTAAATAACAAATCGCACCGACGCGACACGCGACCATCTAGAAATCTGGATTCTAGAATTTTCATGTTTGGAGTTCGCAGTTTCGCATGCGTTGACTTGCGGCCATGATGTTGCGAACAACTACGAAGAGAGTGTTTTGCAAGTTTTCTGCGAACGCAGCTCCGAACATAAATTTCATAAGAAGTCCCGCCACGACTCTTTAACTCCGGATTGAGCATGGGTTAAGATTTTGTTTCTGTGCGGTGCGAATTAATTATATTCACTCTGAATGCACTTCAGAACCTTTTGCTCACTGTATTTTACTCTAGAGTAAAATATGCGGAGTTGAATGTATTCGATACTGGGTCGATTTTATACTCCGAAAAATTGTATAAGTAAGTTGAAAATTCTACACCTTCTTTCCAAATAAAAATATGTTCGCTGCGCGGGCACATTCACATCGCGCGCTGCGCGCGCGGCTTGCAAGTTTGAGCGCGCCTAGGGTGCTCGTCTGTTGGATCTCGCGCTTCGCGCTCGGACATTTATTCTTTGCACATGGAATGTTTGTATGCAACTTTATCAAAAACATCTCTCTTAGATCTCAGTATTTATATGCGTCTTAATATTCTGAATTTTCTACGTAATTAAGTATAGTTAAAGAGTAGATTGCTCAAAGCTCTGCAGGCTTTGAGGTACACATTCTCATCGTGACACTCTTGCTACGCGCTACATTTTTTATAGACATTTTCAAATGTATAATTATTTTCTGAATTACCTTACAATAAAAACCTACAATCCTTTCTTCAAACATTTTTCCCTATCTCGCGTTGTTGACGTCCCATGAAAAAATGATGAATAACAAATTCGGCTGAACAACTTTTGTCGATTAATTTTTTTTCGTAGCTACCCAATGGCAAATTCACAACGGGCGAAGTACTGCGCCAGTACCGGCTAGTACTGGCAAGTTACTGGCAGCCAGTGCTGGTACCTATACTGGCATATCTCTGGGATGATAACGCTATTCTGTACTGGGGTGCCAGTGCTGGCCCAGTACTGAATATCGATACTGGCGCAGTACTGCCACAATAGAAAATTCACAATAGGCGCAGTACTGTGCCAGTACTGACTAGTAATATCGTGATACTGGCAGCCAGTACTGGTGTGGTACAGCCGCGGTACGGCACACCACCGGCGCTGTACTGGCAAACTCCTGGTGTACGAAAATGCCGGAGTTAATTTAAAGAATGATGAAAAATCATTGAATTGTTTTTAGGACGCATCTACTTTATCCATTCATCATCATACGACTGAATATCGTCCGAATATTATTTATAATTTCAAAAATTAAAATTTCATTCAAACATTTTGTTTAATTTAAGCACCCACTACTGCTATTCTCTAACGATATGACAAAAAGGTATATAAAAAATAAATATTAATTGATTGCGACTATTTTGACTTTGAATATTAATGGTCCTGTGTAAAGTAAATACACATATTACATTTTTAAATATTATATTACAAATAGAATTTCTAACGCTACGGGGTATCGAACCTACATCTATATCTAAATCTATCGCCTAGCAGTCGGGAGTCTTAACCATTGCGCTAAACCTACGAGTTGAAACTCGATGAAAAAAGTCATTCTCATAAGGTACAGCTCAAAAAAGTTAAAACACCAAATTTTAAACTCTTTTTTACTGATTAAATATTTATTATTATACGACGATATGTAAATGTAAAATATACGAACTGTTAACAGGAATATCAATAAAATAATTTTAAAATAAATAATTTAAATCGATTACAATTTTTCTTTGTGTAATATTTCGTTTTTTGGCGTTTTAGACTAATTTACAACTTTCTACGATGACAGGAAATGTAATTTTTTCTGAACATTTATAATTTTACATAAAGATGGAACTTAGAATTTTTTTCTTTAAAAAAAAAACAGGAAAAAAGTTGTTTTCACGACAGTTGTATTTATAGTATTTAGACATTTTAGAACACATGAACCATATTTTTAAACGCATTTCAATATGTTTTCAAATATTTATACTGTCGGCATAGTACTACGCCGATCGTGGAGCCAGCCGTTAGCCAGTACTTGGCGAATGACCGATTATCTGTACTGGTGACCAGTGTTGCGACGGTCGTGAACTCCGGCAGAGTAAGGAAAATTCCACCTGTGGCCATTGTCAGCGATTTTTACTGGGCCCGTAAAGTGCCAGTATTGAACCGACGATTGGCGTAACTCCGTAAGAAACGGGTTGGCCGTCATTCATTAGGCCAGAGTTCTACCAGCACAGGGCCAGCGCTTGTATGCCAGTGTTGGTTTTCCAGCACTGGCGCAGTACTATGCCTGGGTTTCAGCCAGTACTATGACCGTACTGGTCAGCCAGCTGTAGCTAGCCATTACAGGCGCAGTACTGCGGCCGTTGTTAGAATGGTTAGAATGGTTCTATCAAAACATAAATTATAACAAATTTGTATCTCTTTTTTGAGTGAACAACTTTTTTCTATCAATTTTTTTCTGTACCTTTTGTTGTTTTCCACAAATTTTTCATTACTATTTTAATGTTATTTTTACGGATAAAACCAGAACTACGCGTCCTATCAAAAAGAGATATATAACAAATTTGTAGATGTGTTTTAGGTGCACAATTTTAGTTTACTAATTTCATTTCGTAGCGTGTGCCCTTTTTCCAAGAATTTAATTTTTTGTTTTCAATGCTATTTTTCACGATTAAAACAAAAACTACGCATCCTATCAAAAAATAATTAATAACAAAGAACATCAATAACAAATTCGTAGCTCTTTTTTGGGTAAACAACTTTTGTCCATTCATTTTTTTTCGTAGCTTGTGTCGTTTGTCCATAAATTTAATTTTTTCATTTTTATTATGGTTTTTTGCGAATAAATGAAAATCTACGCGTCCTATCAAGAAGTGATTCCTGACAAATTTGTAGATCTTTTTTAAAGCCACAATTTTTGTCAATTCATCTTCTTTTGTATCTTGCATAGTTTTACGACATAATGCACTTTTTGATTTTTCATTATTTTTTGTGCGATCAAAATTTGATTTTTCGATTTTTCGAAAAAATTCAAAAAGTTATAGTAATCTTATAGAGCTCTCAAGAAGCAATGTTTTTATTTTCTTGACTTTTTTCTAAATCGTGCGTTGTTTGGCTTGAAATTTACATTTTAAATTTATTCCGTTGAAAAACTGTGGTGTCAAATTTTGGACAATTCTAATACTTTCTCAATCATAAATGATGGGAATGTAAAAAATTGGTAAATATCTTCAAGGTGCCGAATACTTGCATACGATCCTGAAAGAATAGGGAGGTGGTGGGAGATGCTGCGCGACTGCGACTGTCGGTTTACCCAACTGTCGAATAAAGTCTAACGTAGCAAAAATGAAAATCTCTTCCATAGTGGAAAAACTTTCATACAATGTGGAGGAGATAATAACATTACCAAAATCAATTTTTCTCTAAAATTCATTTAAAACTTTACCAACCTTTCGAGTAAATAATACATTTTTTACTTAGAATGAATAACCGAAATTTGTCATTCTATAAACGATTTTGAGGGAATTATTAACATTGCATAATTTAAAGTTCACTTCACTTTATATATGCAAACTTTACTGAACTAACATGAAATTTTATCCAATTTTTCCTAAATGTATGACAGAATAGTTTTTAATAATTACACCACGTACATTAATTTTACTTTAAAAATCTTTACTGTACATTTGGAAACTTTGATCTGCGTTTTTAAAGTTTACCGAACTGCCATGTATTCTTTAACATTTTGAACATCACAAATAATTACAACAATGTCAAACATTCTCCGACTGGTCCATATATCCCAATTGTACTAAAAATTTGGGTAAAGTTTCCCAACCAAATTTTCTCCGTGTATTAAAAAAGCGAAGTCAAAACATTTTTTCAAAAGTCTGCGGAGTAGAAGCAGACTAGTTAAAATTTTACTCTTAGAAAGGAACTTCGGAATTTCAATATCCACTTCACATCAGAACATTTTAATGTATTTAATGTATATGTTCAATGTATTTGATACTGAGTAGACTTTATAATCTGAACATTTATATTTTTAACTCCGCTAGCTTAGATCTCTGTACGGTAAACTTAAAATCCTTTATTTACGAATCCTTGGGGCTTTTTTCTCACGCCGTATCGAATGCCTCTATTGAGGGTTTAGCAATTATCCTTGGACAAAAGTTGGCTGTATAGCCCACATATTTCGTGAGAAAGTGTTATTCGTAAGCATGAATTTCTCACAATATTTTAGGGTTTGAGGGAGACTGCAACATCCCGCATAAGATCACAATATATAGAATACTGTGCTGCGGGTGGAAATTTCCCCCCTAGAATCCCGCTATTTTGAAGGACAAATATATTAAAGATCTTTTGTAAATGTATGTACATGGGTAATTTCAAACTAACTTCGGAATTTTTCTCCCCGCTAACTTCCTAGCCTTGATGCTTAAAATACTATATTTTATATTTTTGAAGTAAACGGTATGCTAAACAACAAAATTCACGTAAAAAATATCAAAACTAAAAGCGATTTTTATTAAGAATTATATCATTTGAGAATATCTTGCATAAATTAAGTGCTTTTTCCCCTAATCCAAATAAAAGACTTCAATTATTTGTTCGGGATTCTCCATAGTAATATAAAATTTGTTTGGCTAATTGCATTATAAAAACTATCTAGAACTTTCGAAAAGTTGTTTTCAATTATTCAAATTCTTTAAATAATTTTATACAGACGCATTTATCCTTGACACCTAAATTCGCGTCAACTGTATACAACCAGCGTAGTTTTTTAATATTTTTGAGAATCAAACATTAGATTATTTGTTGTTCCATCCTTAATACTCTTTAAAAATTGCGGTGAAACGATTGCGGCGAACGGATATTATTGACAGGTGCTTTCGGTGTATTTTGATGAGTTACGTTCTAAGAAGACTTTAATATTTTCAAGGATTACCTAAATAATTTAGATGCTGATGTAGATGATAAAATGGAAGAAGGGGCAGAACAAGAAATAGAAAAACCTACCGAAGATGTTGAAATTAATCGCGGCGATCCCGATGTTGCCAACGAGTTTGAAAACCTTAACGTAGAATTCGGTGAGAAAATTAATTCTTATTTCCAAATAATAGTGCTAATATGTAATATAAATTTAAACAAATATTATTTTTATTATACTTTGGTAAATATAAAACACTATCACATTAAACAAAATGTTATCAATGTTATCTAACATAACCTCAAAATTATATCAATATATTTATGTATATTTCATCAAAAAATTCGTATACATAATGTTCAAGTTTCAATATTAATTTCTTATGAAAACTATAGTAAGTATAATATACATAATATTCTAATGTTATTGTAGAATACATAGTGTGTAATATACAATGTACAATAATATATAATAGCTTTATAATAATTGTATTATAATTAAACGTGCCTACTGTTATATTCACCTACAGCTTTAAGTAAACGTTCTGTGTAGTTAGAATTTCACTTTTTCACTTTATTTTTTTTCCATATTTTTTTAAAGTCTGCATAAGAAGATTCTACGGCTTGTTCCGAGTAAAATCCTAAGCCTTCATTGTTTTGTTTACAAAAATCTTCGATGTGAAAAAATACTGCGTGAACTTTCGGAGTTACTCTTATGCCTAAATCTAGATAACTCTCTCTGAATATCATTACACGGAGAAAATTTGTGTGTTAAATTTTACATAACTTAGTTCGGTAAACGGAGGACATTACGGCATTATATTAAAATTTCACTTCCAGTCGTGTAAAACGAAATTGGGTAATATTTGCTGTGGAAATATGAATTATTAATATAAATTCATTAAAATTTAATTCCAGATTCAGTAAGAAATAATACAACTAGATAATAAAGATTACCTGACAGTTGGGTAAAATGAGATGTCGATTACCTACCAGTTAGGTAAAATGAGTCGAACTGTTAGGTACAGTTTCAATCAAAGAAAACAAAGTCTACCTCTCTAAATGTGTGAATTTTACATCCCAGTCATGCAAAATTTCGTGCACCAGCGAAAAAAAAAACAGATTCTGTGGAAGGTCATCCACTATTGCACACACATACTTACACATATAATACAATTCATAAGTATATTGTTGGTACATATACACAATTTAACTTAAACAATTACATTAAATTACAATACATTACATACGGTGTAGTTGCACGCTTTTAACGATATTAACGCTATTAAAAACCGAAAACGCTGTGACGGGTTTCGAACCGCCTAAGTCCTAAGCTACGTTTAACGCGTTCTATCGCTAACAACTAAACCTCACGGCTAACCTAACGTTTGGAATATCGAGAAAAAAAGCTCGGCTATGAAGTTAAAGTACGAGTATGTCAGGGCCGTTCAAAAAAATATCTGATCCCCGTTTCATCGAAATTTGTTATTTTAACATTTTGTTAATAAGCGGGCTTATAAATTTGTAGGAAGTAAATAAAAACATTGGATAATTTTTTTTTTTAATTTTGTAAACTTTTTAAAGATACTAGAACATTGTGCGTGCTATGCTCGCTCTAATGACCCTTTCTTTAGAAAATGAACTCGGTTCATTTTTCAACATTTTTTTATAGATTTCACAGAAAATCTTATATTATTTGAGAACGTTGCACATGATTTACAGAAGTTTCCTTATTATAGCGAGAAAATTTCAGTGGATTCAATATGAATGACAATTTTTTCCACTTACTTACAATTCTTTCTTTTGGTGGAAAATTAGTTTTTTTATTCAAAATAATTTTTTTTAACTAAAAAGTCAACTAAATTTTGTTTTGAAATTTTTTTATAGGCATTTAATCTTTTCGGTGGAGAATTCATTTGTTTCCTTGAAAATTTGAATACTTCTACGAAAATTTAAGTTATTTGCTTAAAAACTTATTTCTCTATCTGAAAATGTAACTAATCTATTTTTTGTTGAAAATTTATCTTTTTTAGTTAACAATGTATCTATTGTGATGTCTGAATAATTTTATTATATCACTTACCTAATTATATTAATTATGATTCCTCTTTTTGCTCGATGTTCATCAGTATAGTTAAGAAACTTAACTATACTGAATTAACCGAAGCGGGATTTGAGGAGAAGCAGAGAGAAAGAGGTGATTAATAAATGTTGTACTGATTTTAATTATTATTTGAGTAAATTTATTTTTCTCGCTAATTACATTTGCTGAAGTAATGCATTAATAAGGTCCCGATGTCAGATCTTAAGGTCAGAATTCCTGGTCTTAGATTTTCTCCAGATTAAGCAGCCTTAAAATTAAGGGCCAGATTTTAATTAAATATCGAGGTGAAGGAAGAGTAAATAGTTTAATTAAAACATGTTTGAGTTTACCTTATTTATTGATGAAAAGCCTCGCGCTCCAATAATGTGAGAATGTCCTGTATCTTATTGTGAAAATTCCTGGTGACCTCCAAATTCTCTCGTAGTGTGGGCAAGAGATTTATGTATGGTTCATCTCCAGAATTAACGTGAAGGGAAATAGTGCTTTTATCCCTACCAGTAGGGAGATGAGGAGCCCAGATTTCTCCCTGCAGCGGAAGAGTGTTTCCAGGGAGACTAGTGAGGACTGAGAGCTCATTGGTTGGTACAGGTGAATTCTGGGTTCAGCTCCATGTAGCCAATTAGATTTTGGGATATATCCGATTTACACTGGACACATATTCCAATTTTTGTACAACACCAAGTGATACTAATTTTTATATTCACAGGAAAAACACATAACTCCGATACGGAAACAGAATTCAGACCAACAGACTAATTTTATAATAGATTACAAACTGACGAAATATAGACAGAAAAACGCAAGGTAAGACGGCGAAATTGAGACTGACTGAAACGATGTATACAGGATAAGACGGCGAGGTTAAGACTGAAGTGACATTTTGTTGATGGCGGGTTAAATACATTTTCGTTACAATGGTAAAAGTTTAATGTTCCGTACATGGGTTTATTTCCCTAATTTAATACTTATTTCTGGGCGCGCTCTCTCTTGAGTGTTCTAGCTAATCGCTGGTTAAATACAGTTTTATTACAATTGCCTTGGTTAGCTATTCATTTTGGGGTGCGATCCCTCTTGAGTGTTTTGTATAATTGTTAGTAAAATAGAGTTTCGTTAGAATTAGGTAACTATTCATTTTGAGGCGCGTTCCCTCATGTAATAGGAAAGAAAGTATTGATTTTTAGGTGGAGTGACATGATGTCACATCTCCCCTCTTACTGTTTTTGAACATGTACATGAAATGGGCATGTTCAAAAACTTTTATTTAAGGCTTAGATATAAGCAAGTAGTTACAAAATTTTTTTGAAAATTCTATTGGCCTGAGCAGTTTGACTTACTAGATAATAGATGTATGAGAGTGGTTATACATTTAGGTACATTTCATCGTAGAAGAAGAATAAATGTGCAACACCACTTTTTATACCTCTGACAATTAATATAAGATGATGTGTTACATTTTTATCGATTGATATAGAAATATTAGTTTATTGATACGAAGAAACGATTCTACATTTACGGCGATTAATATGGATATACACTTCAAAATTCACGACAATTATTAACTCTACATTTTTTATTATATGAGAATTACTTTGCATTTATGGCGTTTAATGTGGAATAATATTACATTACTAATGATTAGAATATATAAGTAATTTTACGCATACGTTGCACAATTTCGTTACAATTATTGAATTATTCATTGATAATTGGAATTCATGATTTTTGTTTTGTTTTAATTTAACCTTTTATTCAACAGTTAAAAGGACATACATTCAGGCTAACGTTTATTTTTCCATATTTAGCAGACACTCATATAGTAGAATATTCTATTTTAACACCGATTCTTAATGATAATAATAAAAAAAATGTATTTCCTTCTCTACTATAATTTTCCTTAAGATTACAGTTACAAGGTGACATCTCCCCTCTTTAAGTTTAAACGAGGTAATGAAATGGACACGTTTAAATTTGTAGTAGAGATAAGGGAAAGAAAATCTCTTTTTTTTTTTATTTCACTTTATACTTGAATATGATGAAAATATAAGTTATTACATTTATTACATGCTAAATACATCACGGCTGATATTATGGCTTTTGTATTTTAATTATAATATTTCGGATAAATTTCACAACATTTAATTTCAAAGATACATATAATTATAATATGGTTATTATAGGTGCTTGAATTTCAGCTTCGTGGTAGGGAGAGAGGAAAAGACTGCTGTGTTTTATATGTGTATTGCTTGGGTGAAAGTGTGAGTTTCTTCGTCTGACCCTATTTAGTCACGCTAGCTTGGTGCGTTTAATATAAAATTATGGATGATATAGATTAAAAGAATTACATTTAGGGTCTATTTTTCGAATATTCTTCAGGATATCGCAAAGTCTTTTAATTGTCCTGGAATTTTTTATTTCGCTTGGGTCTGTTACAAAAACTTGGTTGGTGCCCTTTTTCATAACACCTTACACATGCATTTGTCCATTTGAATAATTTTATTGGACATGAATTTATTATATTGACTTTTTCTTGGCGCATATTTGAATAAATTTCAAAATTCAATTTTTCTTCACTGAATATATAATCTCTGTCGAGGGCTTGTAATAATTTTTCCGCTGCAATTTTTTTTGCTTCTTTTTTCGATGATGCTTTTTCTCCTATGCTAATATATATATTATTATTTTTGACTACAGTATATTTTGCTATAAAAATTGCTTCACTTATTTCTGTGATTTCGTAGGTAGGTTTTGAAAAGTTATATTCCACACTGATTTCATTTAGAGTTTGGACTTGCTTTGTAGTGGTGGTAATAATTCTTGCCATTTTTCTGGAAAAACAATGTCATAAGTTGACGAGAATATGCAATATATTCCTTATATAATGAATTTAATTTACTCGTAAAGTGCAAGTTTCATTGGTTTTATTTAGATTTAGTTCGAAATGATGATATTCTACAAAAATTAAATATAAATGGTTTCTCATGGGAATTGGGAAAGGTAAGTGAGCATTACATTAATATTGAAAGTGGTAGATGTCATTTTAAAAAAAAAATTATTTTAATTAAGTAAGTTTTACAAACATTCGTGTATTTTCACGGTTATTTTCATATGACTTTATGTTTAGATTACAATGGATTCAATTCATCATCATCGACGTAATAACCTAATATATGGCTAGTGGTGGTTGTCTCTGAATTTTTCACTGCATCGTATGTAGTATTCTATGCAGTCAAGACAATCATCTGCAGGCTTATACTTCAAGAGATCAAGATCGCATCGATGTCATTTTATTCGTACCCCTTCCAATTTGCTCACAAAATGAATATGCATCTTGCATTCAAAATTAGGTTTGGTTCTTGGATGGGACATTTCGTAGCACTCTATGCAGATGCGGATTTTTGTGTGTCTGTGCTAGTAGAGTGCTACAACTTGAGGATGCAAGGTAAAACAGCGAAATAGCATGAGATTTGCATATGTTGTCGGGTGATTTTGGGGGAGAACTCCATCTATGTTGTTAATATAAGGTCTGGATGGTACGTTCTCCGTTGGAATCATTTTTGCCTAAAAGGGGAAAAATGGTTCCAATAGTTGAATGAGTGAATCCTTAAAGTTTTAAAGTGCAAGTAAAAAGAATAAAAATTATAAGTATGAATAAAAATTACGGGTGCGAGTAAAATTAATAAAAATAATGGTTATTTAAGAAAGAAAAGAAAATTTGTTCATGCAAATTGAAATTTCAATGAAGAATGATGCATGTGAATTTTTATTAAATGGTTAGTATGAGAGGATATTTTGTCATAAAGGAAATATCTTATGATTGGTGTGAGAATAATTGCATTTTTGGGGTGTAATGGAATAGTTGATGGGAGTAAGGATAGATACTTCTGAGTGTCAGGTGGTAAGTTCATTTTTTCACGTTTTATTAATTTTAGTGGGTCTTTAGTGCATCAAGGACGATTGTATTGCTTTTTTCAGTGATTCTAGGTGTTGGGTTAGCGTCCAATATGCAGTAAAAGTTTTTGGATGACAGCCGGTACTCGTGCTGTAGGTTTTTATGGAAGACTATTTCCATGTGCGTTTCCTTTCTACTTTTCTGCGCTCGGGATGTATATATGACGTTTATTAAAAAAAAAGAATTATGATGAATTTTCGGTGGAGAGTCCCTTTTTGTTCAGGGTGGGGGTAATAGATTTTGTGTATCAAAAGGAGCCTGAAGCTTCAGTTTGGTGTTTTCCTTTGAAAAGTGAAAATGTCTTGTGATAGAGATTTAGATGTTTTAAATAATGATGAAATTGAAATGATTGGTGTGAGTAGTGAGTGGATGCAGTCCGAAATTACGTTGGCATCATCCCGTATTTTGAGTTCGATTCGTGTGAAGGATCCGTGGATCGAATTGTCAAATGATCCACCAATTTGTGTGAAAATTCTGGATAAGGACGTATTTTTACCCAGTTGGTGGAGTTGGTTCCAACCTCAAAAACAAAATGAATTACTAGCGGAAGTACGGAATGGTATCCACAGCCGTGGTTATGATGGGGTTCATAAAGTTGGTGGCAAATCCTGTATCTACAATTCCAATTATTTGATACCTGTGCAATTGTGTTCGATATGGGTGCAAGATCCTTGGTTGAAATTAATGGATTGTACACCTATTCAACGGAAAGTTTTGTTTCTCTCGCTTTTCTTACCCGGGTGGTGGAAATTATTTTTGCCATTTCAATTGGAAGGACTTTTTCGTAAATTAACCGAGGAAATAGAAATCATGGACCCAATGGAGTTTTTCAAGTTGGCGGAAAATATTGTGGTATCATAAGCCGTTATTTAACACCGGTAAGTCGATTTTATCATTATCTTTTCTTTTTGAATAATTAGTGCTTAAAAATTTAAAAGTAAAAGAAAAATTGTTTGTGATTGTTCTTATCTTTTATTTTAAAGGTATCAGCAGAAAAAATTTTGTGGGCTGATAAGGGCGAACGACTTCTTCTCAAAGATATAAGCGTTTGGTTTTTTGATCGACACATTCTTGCTCCGTACGAATGGTACACGACCTCTCAGAAAGGTTTTGAAAGGCGGAAAGAATGTTTGAAAAATATCGGAAAAAACGCGGACAGTATCGAGCAGGAGTTTGTGATAGCTCCTCACAGATATAAAATTTTTAATGATCGTGTTCGACAGGTGATAAACAATTTCATAGATTGAAATTTTGTGTTAAATTTTATTCTTATTTTTAATGAGGTTCATAAAATAATGTGTTTTAAATAATGTATTTTTAGATAAGTGCTGATAATGAATACTGGAATTTGAATCCTCGCACTTTGAAGCTAAATTGTTCGATAAGACCACCTGCTTATGCCCATTATGAAAACCGTGATATTCAACTTCTGTGGAATTGGGTTCTTGGAGGAAAATTTAGGGTTGATTCACTGCGAACTGTTTTCTTAGCTCTAGTGAGGCAGAGAAAAAGGAACACATGGGACGTTCAGAATTTCTGGGAGAAAATACATTGTCTGGAACGATATGTTAATTAAGGTATTCAGTATTTATTGAAATATATTAATACCATTGGTGAATTGTTTATATTAATCGTAAATTAATATTTTATATTCTTATTGTTTCAGTACAATGGAGTAGACTGACGTGTAAATGTTTGAGTTCCATAATTATATGACGGCCTGTTTGAGTAGAAATAAATATCAAAAACAATTATTTTACATTTTCATTCATGTGGTGTAATGTAAGTGACCAAATTTTGTTTGTTTGATCTCTAGATTTTAACGGGTCTCTACGTTTCGGTGTGAATACAGGCCGAATATCGTGAAATTTGTCGGTGTCTGTCTCTCTGTATGTTTGTATGACTGTGTGATTACCTGAATGTCTCAGCCATGCTTTTGACCAGCTGTTTCTGACCAAAACAAAGTAGTATTTAAAGTATATGACTAAGCTTGAATGAACGGAATCAAATTTTATATCTTAATTTTCGTTTTGTAAATTAGAAATAAATGTAAATAAATTGATTTTAAGTAATAAGATACTAATTCTGAATTTATTTATTGTAATGTCCCTTATTATTTATATATTTTTGTTTTGTTTTGTTTTACTTTATTAAGTAGAGTAGGATATCCCATTCTGTGTGTATATATATATATATATATATATATATATATATATATATATTTTTTATTTTTGTTTACTAGGGTAGTTCCATTTCGTCAAGTTCTTCTATCTATTTTCAATAACTTTCTGTAGTTATTAATTTGAACTGCCATTAATATAAAAAGCATTAGGAGTAATAATGTTAGGATTATGGAGCCGAACATTATTTTATCTGTGTATTCATAAAAACTGAATTCTTTTGATTTAAGAAGGTTGTACAGTTTTGGATCAATTTTATTGAAAATTATAATTTCATTATGTAGGTATAATAGCGGTATATCCTTTTCCTTTTTCTTATTTTTTATCAATGACATAAATTGTTCGGGTTTGGTTATTGCAAAATATTCTAATTCTGGATCAATCAACGATAGGGGAATTTCGAAACTTGGTACTGGAATCTTTTTGTCAAGAGTTTTTTGTCTGAGAATTGTATTCTGTTCAATTGTACATTTTGGATCGATTTGTAGGATTCCTGAATCTTGAAGGCCTATATTTATTGGTACTGTACGTGGGCAATTAAGTCGCACTTGTTGAGGTACGCATGTAGAAAATAAAAATCCATAGTGAGATTGGAGTGGAGTCAATAGTGGATAATTATCAAAATGTATATGATAATCACATTTGTATGGAATAGATTTTAAGAGTATAGAAGTTTCACAAGAAGGGTTGTTAGCTGTGCTGAAGAGGGGGGGTATAGAGTTACAGATGGTTTCATGCGATAACATATTACATGAATTTAGGAAAGAAGTATCTGAAATAAAATAACTTTTTTCATCAGTTGAAATAGCTAGGTAAGTTATTTTGGGTTTAATGTAAATAATAGGAGTAGGGAATATTTCAAGGCCGTGATAGATAGGAGAAGAATGTACTTTGTACAATTGGAATTCGTCTAGAACGATTGTTGGGCACGTTATTAGAAAAACTAAGTTGTGGCCCAAAATAAAATGTTGGGTTTTCGAAAATTTAAGAAAATCTCTGAGTTTAATTTTTTCAGAGTTTGGATATTTTTCTTCTAGGGAATTTTGTACTAATTTCATAGTGAAAAAGTGTGATGAGATCCACATTTCATTACTTGTGCTTTTTAGAGCTTCGATAAGTTGCTCAAGGGTTTCTATGTAAAGAAATAAAACGTCGTGCATAGTGTCTAGCCATTCAGCGACAAAAATTTTTAAGCTCATTTTCAATTTAGGATGTTTTGAGATCCAAGTATTATAATTTTTTGTATTATTCAATATCTCAGTGAATTTTTTGTGCGTGTCTTGTATAGGGTGCTCATAGACGAAAGTATCGTTTTGTACAAGATTTATAGAATAGGCTCCGGTTGCTCTTAGTTTTTCAATCGCGGTTTGAATATTTGTTATTGTTATTTTATCATTTTTATTGGTAATGTTTATTATATCATTCAAAATGTCTGTTATTTCGTTAGTTTGTATTGTCATTCTGTCTTTTTGATTTTTGAATTTATAGTCATAAGCTACTTTAATACAAAAATTAGATTTCTCTAAATTTTCGCAGTGCGAAATTATGTTTGAGTAAGTGTCCAGTAGTTTTGTTCTAATTTCAAGAATTTCTTGTATGTTTAAGTATGATATTAAATTATAGTCTTCCCCGATTATCTTAATACGGGTTAAAGGTTCGAAATAGAGGCCTGTCGTATTTTCAAATTTGATCTTTAGAAAGTAGTCGTTTGTCTCTTGAGCTGGAATTCTTAAAAGGGTAGTTAGTAGAGATAGCAGGAACAGGGCGATTTCTCTGTTCATTTTGCTTCTCGGTGACTGGATCCTAGAAAAGAAAGTGTAGATTTATATTAAAGGGATAAAAGTTTCTCAAATAATGAAAGGAATTACAAAGGAAAAACTGTTTGATAGTTAAGATGAGAAAAGGAAAATTGTTGATCTTCTGAAAGAGAATTGTTGGTTTTTATATTTATTTATTGTTGTGTTTACTTGTATTTTTCTTGCAAAATATCAAGGGTCTTGCTGGCTAAATGTTAGCGTGAATTTTTGATTATTGATCAGAATTAATTATATTGGTTGCAGTGTGGGCATTTTTCTAAACCTTGTGGTAACTTTCTTGAATTACCTTCGTTTTTAGATTTTCGATTTTTGTGTTTTCTTGTATTCTTTTTCTTCTTCCATGGTTTAGTTTTAACGCTGTTATTTTCTTCGCGGCTAGGCGGGGGTGGGATTTGAGATGTATTTCCGTAGGCGATTTCGATTGCGTTATCAATAGGATCATAAAAATCTCGTTTGCTCATATTTTTTAATGGGTTTGATTGTGTTTTTTCGAGATCCTGTAAAGCTTTTAGAGTTGCGTACTTTTTCGCGATTGATCGATATTCTGCGATTCCTTTATACTGCTTTCCTTGCACTGTACAAATTGCGATATGCGTGTCATCATTTGGTATAGTTGTAATTTTTAGAAAAGAAAAATGAGGTTTTTCTATTCCTTTTGCAATGCAAAGTTCTTCTAATTTTATGATGACTTCGTGAATAAATATATATCTTTCTTGGTCACATTTTGATGTTATAAAATTGTGGAATGTATGGATTGCATTTTGTTTAGTTATGCATTCATCACTTCCTGTACTAATTATAGTATGATTTTTGTTTTTAATGGTAACTATGTAATAAGGTTGATAATAATAATCATACTGGTTCTCTGTAGTACATTGAGAAAATGAATTTTCTTGGGTTTCATTGAGGAAGTTCAAATTTGTAGATTTTATGTTTCATGTAGCAATTATTTTCTTTGAGGATAGGTTTCGAAGAGGATTGTTGTTAGGCATGATGAACGTTTTAGTTTTTTTTAGAGATGGACAGAATAAGATGTTTCACTCGTGCTGCAGAGTTGAGAGTGCGGGTAGAGAGTTGGAGTAGTATGTGTTTGGGTTTTACCTGTATAGGTTAACTCTGTGTATAGGGCCTTAGGATTCTCGCGAGGAGCAGTGGGATCGTGCGTATGATTATGTTCTTCGAGCGTGACGGGAGGGTTTTCCTTCGGCTCGTTCGTTGCTCGTTCGTTTCCTAGATGTAATAAAAGATTAGTAACCGAGTCCCAAACAGCTCCTAACAGATGGAATGACCATCCGAATACTCTATGAAGTGCGTAGCCGTGTATAAATGTGTCTGCTACTAGTTTGATTAATCTTAATATTATTATTATTATTATTCCTATAAGTCCTGCGCTTGCTGTTCCAAAACTTGTAAATATTGACCAGAATTTTCCCCATGCTGAATGTGCGATTCTATCAATTGCCTCTTCATCTAGTAAATTGAATAAAGATACTTTTTGGCTTGTTGTAGGTTGGCCCATTATCTCACGTGCTAATGAGTTTAAAATGTTGGGTTTCTCTGCAGGGAACATTATATGGTCTCTTAATTTTTCTAGGTCAGATTGGGAATATATGCCACTTGTGGCTAATGAGGACGGGTTTGTATATTTCCAAGTTGGCTTCGTTGCAGGCATCATTTTTGATGGTGGTACCGACACAATTGGGTTTGGGGCTATTCTATACCAGTCATTTCCTAAGTGATACATAGGTGGAATAAAATGGTTACAATTTGTTTGGGTTCCTTTTTTCATTATAATGTGTGTTCTAGGAGTAAGGAAGAGTTCTTCATCTGCTATCTGAATTGGTAGTTGATTATAGCATTTTTCGCTACTTCGAAAAGTTACGTTGACTGGGATACATTTAATTATGTGTACTACTTCTCCAGCTATTACGGACATATATCCTGGTCCTTTCATAAGGTGAAATGAAAATTCGTCAGGTGTTTGGGTGGCTAAAACTAAAGAATTTTTATAGACTTGTTGTTCAAGTTGACATTTTTGTTTTAATATATGGCGATAAAGTTTGCTTATTTCCATTCTTACATGTCGATCCACGTAAACAAATTTTGAGTTTACGTATGTAAAAATGTCCATATTTTGAACAGGAAGATTTTTGTTTTGTATGAATGTATTTCCTGGTCTAGTTTCAAAAATAAGTAGTTTTGGATGTTCAGTTCTTATTAAAACATAATTGCACATTCCCTGTCTTGCTTTTTCTTCTAATATGAAGGTTATGTCTTCGGTTGTTAATGAGTAAAGTATTTCGGGATTTAAAGTTGTATTATCAAAGGTTTTATTCGCTAATCATTCATATAATATTTCATATTTTTGAAAATTGCATACGTCGTTTGGTAGAGGGTCCCAAAATGTTTGTCCTCCATTTAAAGTATCAGAACATTCTGTTTCTGATAGCGTACATGTTATTCCAGAATTTAAATGAATTTTATTTTTATTCAAGCTGACTCTTGCATAATATTCCTGTAATTTAATATCATATGACGCCTCTACAAATACATGATTCCATGTTCCGAAAAGATCTGAGTACTGCGTGCCTGTGCAATCGCCATACTGGCTTATTGTGCCTGCTAAAATTATTTTATGATTTGATGATTCATTAACTCGTAATCCAGGTACTTGTATGGTTGGTGTAACCATAAAATTTCCTGTTGTATGCATTTTTTGACATATATCGCGTGATATTTCCTGAATATATTTTCGACGTCCATTCAAGACAGACGAAGTGTCAGAGTACGCTCCGCAATATTTAATTTCGCGATCTATTTCTATCTTGCATTGTGTGACTTTAGTAATAGTAAAATCACTTAATTGTAAAAGCTGTATATAAGTTTCCTGTACCTGTACAGTGTTTTCAGGAATATCGCATTCTCCTACCTCTAATAAAGAAAGCGTTGTAATATTCAGCTGATTTGACCCGCAGTCGTATCCAATAATGGCACGTACCGCATTTTCCCATAATAGAAGCAAAAAGATAGTGGTGTAGACTTCCCTGATTCCGATTTCCATTGTCTGGAAAAAGGAGAGTTCCAAATTAGCAGTGATTTGTGCTATTTATTTATTTATATATGTTTTTTTTATATAATCTTTTAAAAATAATAAATATGTACTTAATTTGGAAGATCCAAAATTGCTGCTAAAAATTCGTGTTCTAATTGTCTCAGACTCTTTATTAGTTTGTAAAAAGCGTTTGGTCCTCTGGTTTTTATTGTTAAAATTATATCCTTAATTGTTTCTTCATTTTGCATCGTCTCAATCCAAATTGGAAGGTTATAATCATCTGGTTCGAATATTCCATTGAAAATTAGATATGGCCATAATGCGTATATGTTTACATGTCGGACGATTAAGTTGCAAAATGTGTCTATTTTCTGACGATGTTTGGTTTCCATTTTAATACACAGTCTGCTGGGCAAGAGAGTCTTTTTTTGTTGTTGTTAAAAATTTTGGTCTTCACCCTGTTTTTTCGTTGCTTAAATTTTAACGAGTTTACATTTTTATCTTATATTAATTTTTATTATAATGTCCTATGTGTGAAATTCGAAGTCTATTAATATGGACGACTTTGGGTTTATTTTTTATCATTATTTTAACGTTTCCTTTGCCCAAAATTTCTAATACTTCATGAGGTCCTGAGTATTGATTTTCTAATGTTTTTAAATCTCCACCTTGTAGAAGAAAAACACTATCTCCTACCTTGAAGTCTTGTGGATTAGTTTTTCTATCGTAGTACTCTTTAGATTTTTCTTTAGCTGCAATTAGGTTGCATTTTGCTATTGCCCGCATTTCATGCAATTTTGTTATCAATTTAGTCATGTGATCATCATATGTGTCTAATTTTTCATATTCTGGAAGGGGGTCACTAGATGGTAGACGAGCTAATTTTCCAAAAACTAGTTCATAAGGTGTACATTTAGTTCCTGCGTGTACACTGGTGTTGTATGAAAACATGGCTAACTCAATCCATTCATCCCATTCTTCATTTTTGTCGATGAATTGTTTTAAATATTCCTTTAAGACATGATGTGATCTTTCAAGTGATCCATTAGATTGCGGATGAAATGCTGTAGTTTTGAATTGCCTGATTCTGAATTTTTTAGCCATTTTTCTCATAAGGTTGCTTAAAAATTCCGCGCCTTGATCAGTTAACACTGCTTTTGGTGAACCGTAAATGCAAATTATTTACCCACAATATCCATACTAATTTTTTCAAAAGCGGTTCCTGGTGTATCCGTGATTACCATGGGATTCTTAGTTTTAACCCTAACCAACTTCTTTAATTGGCATTGCAAGCATTGTTGAATAAATTTTTGTATATCAAGCTTCATATTAGCCCAATAATATTTTTGACGTATCCTGTTGTAGGTTTTTGTGACACCCTTATGTCCACCTACTGCTGAAGAGTGGGCTTCTTCTAAAACTGTATTTTTTTGTTCCTTAGTTGGATATTGAACTATTCCTTTACATATTATAACTTTCGTGTTCGAATCTCTAAATGCTGAGGCTAATAAAACTAATATTTTTGCCAAGATACATGATTAATTTCTGCGGTTTTTGCTAAACTAATTGATCTTAACTTTAGTGTTTCTGTCATTGTTTGCAATGAGTAAATTGCTAACTTAATATTTTGTAAATTTTCAGAGAGGTTGCCCTTGTTTTCATCTTCAATAGGAAGGGCAATATGATATTGTTGACCCTTCTTGATTTCCTTCGAAAATCCTACCTGTAAATTTGGAAATTTTATAATCTCTCCTCGTTTTTGAAGCATTCTGGAACCATTATCGAGTGGGCTTCCATCAGTTGCTAAAAAATATGCGTAATTGTCTTTTCTCATTAGTAATTGATCACGGCATTCGATTATGTTTTTCGTCGATAATTTTGATGGTCTGGATGTCGTGGCTTGATCAGGGGGTGGTTCGGGGGGAGGTCGATATTTAGATGAATTACTGTTGTTTAAATCTTCTGAAATATCTGGCTTGAATGTCCTGTCATTTTTATCTTGGTTTTTCTTTTCAATATTCTTTGCTAAATTTAATTCTTCTTCATCACTTGATGTGTCAGAAAATAATTCTGAATCACTGTTTACCTTATTTTTTAATCGATCGTTATACTCCTTCTTAAAATGCTTCTTTTTTCCTTGCTTGGGTTTTTGTCCTATAATGTATTCTGGATCGGAATCAGAGTTTTCTTCGGACTCTGAGTTTTTACGCTTCTTCTGAGATTCTTTATCTCGTTTATTTACTTTTTTATTTAATTTTTCTTCCTTGAGTTCATTTACTTCTTCTAAAATTTTTCGAGGTCTGCCTCGTTTCCTTTTTCCTACTTCCGTACTCGAATTTTTCACTTGGGACGGGAGGAATATTTTTTGTGGTGAAATATCATTTTTAATTTCTTCAAGTTTCTTTTCATTTCTGAGTGACTTCTAGTCTGCATAGCTTTCCAATTTTCATTTCGGGATTGGTTATTCTCGTTTATACCTAAATTGTCACATATAGTCAAAATCAATTTTCTTATATCATTTAGTTTACATTGTGATTGTTTATTTTCTTCACTCTCTTCGCTAGCAGTATTTGCTTGGATATAATCATGATCAATTCTTTCATAGCAGTGGAGGTCTATTACACCTTTAATTATTTCTAAATCATCTTTTGTATCGTCGTTTTTTACTATTTTTACTTCTGTATCTTTTAATTCTTCATACCCAACCACTGGATTTCTAGATAACGCATCTGCATTTACATTAGTCTTTCCTGCCTTATATACTACATCGAAATCATATTCTGCTAATTTCAATCTCCATCTTGTGACGCGTGAACATGGGTCCTTTGAATTTTGAAACCATACTAGGGGTTTATGGTCGGTGACCAAAGTACATTTGCGTCCATAAAGGTATGGCCGAAAATACTGCACGCCATAAACAATGGCTAATGCTTCTTTTTCATACGAGTCAAACTTTTTCTCGTTGTCATTTAATGCTCGCGAAGCATAAGATATAGGTTTATCCTTACCAATTTTTCCTTGTGATAAAATTCCTCCTATTGCATAACCGGATGCGTCCGTTGTTAGAATAAATGGTTTAGAAAAATCTGGCCGTTGTAAAACTGGTTCCTCGCAAAGTTTTTCCTTGAGCGTATCAAATGCGCGTTGTTGTTTTTCGGTCCATTTAAAAGGGGTATCCTTTTTCAAAAGTTGAGTTAGGGGACTTGCAATTTTAGAAAATCCGTCAACGAAACGACGATAGTATCCAGCTAGTCCTAAAAATTGCTTGATATTTTTTTCATTTTTTAGGATGGGAAAATTCTTAACTGCTTCAAGTTTTTTAGGGTCTGGACGTACACCGTCTTTGTCAATGATGTGACCTAAATATGTTACTTCGTGTCGCAAAAACTCACATTTATCAGGTTGAAGTTTCAAATTCGCGTTTCGCAATCTATCAATTAATTTATTGAATTTTATTTCATGCTCTTCTAGACTGTTAGCATACAAAACGATATCATCTAAATAAACAAATAATTCTGTTCCTTGTAGTCCTGTTAATACAAGATCCATTAGACGCTGGAATGTTGCAGGTGCATTTTTTAGTCCAAAGGGCATCCGATCGAACTCATAATGTCCAAACGGTGTAGAAAAAGCCGTTTTATGCGAATCCTCGGGATTCATTCTTATCTGGTGAAATCCTGATGTGAGATCGAATACTGAAAAGTATTGTGCTGACCCTAATTGATCTAATATATCTATTATGTTGGGCAAGGAGTAAGAATCGCCAATAGTTTTTTCGTTCAACTTCCTGAAGTCTAATACCATTCTTTTCTTTCCGTTTTTCTTAGGTACTATACAAACAGATGTATTATAAGGAGATTGTGATGGTCTTACTATTTCATTTTCAAGAAGTTCATTGACTTGTTGTGTAATTTCTTCTTTATGCGCTAGTGGATGTCTGTATTGTCTCGTGAAAATTGGTTGATCGTCAGTTGTCAGGATAGTATGTTCTAATACATTTGTTGCTCCTAGATAGTCACCGGGTATGTGGAATACATCAGCATGTAAGGAAATCAGATTCTCTACATGTCGTGCTTCTTCTTGGTTAAGGTGGTCTAAGCGCAATAATTTTTTAATTGCCTCGACTCTATTTTCTTCGGTTTTATCGCATGTCTTGAGTGGTGAGTTAACGTTAAGAAAAAGTTTGCTGATTTTTTCAGTGAGGTCAGATTCGCAATATTTATTTTTAAATATGGAGACTTGATTCGATTGAGGCGAAGTATATTTTTCATATATGGAGATTTCTTCGAAATCTTCTAATTCGATTTCAGGAATTGGGATCGTCAAAGGGTCTTCGCTGATATTTGCTATCTTTAAATAACCTCTTCCATTATTGTTATTTACTATGGCATTTCCTGAAAATAATTCTGTTCCAGGATATAATAAAGGTACGTATCCTACTTCTTTTTCTTTATTTTTAATATTGGCGTATATATTTAGGATTGTCCTTCCTGGTATGGTGATATTTTCCAGTGTAGTGAAAGGATATTGTTTATCATTGAACTCTAGTTGGCCTTCAGCATAGTTTATTTTAGCGTTGTTAATTCTAAAAAATTCAGTCCCTAATACTCCATCGTGGTCCACTGGGACTTCGTTGGGGATGATATTAAATACTGTTGGACTGTCGAGGCCCTGGCGGACCGAACGAACGGAGCAGATACGCTGCAGCGTATCCTTATAGTATCCACATCGTATCCTCTCCGTATCATGCAAGAAAAACTCATTAAAAAAGAAAGATTAACATTTCACTTGTTGAAATTCGGATTCTACGTGAAATTTTGAGTTAAAAGTTCACAGAGTAATCGCAATAGTTTTTCTTGCAACATTAAAAACTTCAAAAAAATATAATACTTATCGATGACGTGCGCTGAAGGCGACTTCAAACGCATCGTCGTTCAGTAGCAGTCAATAGGCGTTATCCGTCGACGATGCGTTTG
>CAKNYM010047655.1:0-10508 GCA_932195095.1 Andricus curvator
TTGTTATTCACGTCGAAAATGGAATTGAAAAAGCTTGTCCACTGTTTATCTGAAATTTTGTTATCCGATGAGGGAACTCTATAACACGTGACTATCAGTAGCTCCCCAGCAGAGGAATCAATTGAGACAGCTAAGGTCTCAAGGCTATTTTCAACTGTAAGTATTGAAGATACTCTTGAGAACCCAATACCTTCTCTGATAGCGATAGCTAAGCCACTACCTCTGCTGGCCAGTCTATCCGATCGAACTATGTTAAAAAATTTTTAATCGAATCTTTTGTCTGGTTTTAAGAAGGTTTCACAGAGGAGTAAAATATCAAATTCTTGGGAGATATTCAAAGGATCACCTCTTTTATTCATTACTCCTTGGCAGTTCCACTGCATGATGCGCAAATTATTAATTTGAGCCATTTTGAGAGTAAGAATGTAGGGATGTTGAAAGCGAAGAGAAACTGTTCGTAAGTGTACTGAGCAAATTCTCTCTCTCTCTCTTCACAAGAAAAGGAGAGACCTGATGAAAGCACTCCCACCAGGGTAGTGAGCGCCGAAAGGATGTTACCTATGATTGGCATAGGGTTAGATAGGTCTGGCGGACCTGACATAGTGCTCTCCTTGGGGGGGGGGAGACTGAAGGGGAAGACGATTCAGAGCAAAGCCATTTTTCAAGTGACTTTGAGTTCTTCCATTGTTGCTGAGGACAGCGAACGCTGGAGATGTTACTTCAGGTAAGGATTTACGAGTCGGCGATTGCCTTTTATGGATTAGATTTGTTGTGTGTGTTTGGAGTGTAGGTGTTGGAATGGCCCGAGGAGTCAATGTGACGTCGGAAAACAAACGAGTAGAGACGCTGGGGCCAGAGGGCACACCCGGAGGAATCGAGTCAACAGTGAGATGGGGAAAGAGAGAAGGTTTGAAGGCACATTGTTGGAGGAGGCGCCTCGACGAGGTCTAAGCGCGGCCTTGGCTTCCGTGAAGGTTACACCATGATGGGTGGCGTAGGAACGGAAATCCCTCTGAAACTTGAGCTCAGGGCAGTCCTTCGAGTTTGCACGATGTGGTCCACTGCAGTGAACACAATTGGCCTTTGCTTCGTTTTTAGCATCTGGACAAGGAGAGTCGCTCGAATGAGCATGGCTACCACCACAGTGCAAGCATCGGGCTTCCGATTTGCGCTGACTGGCGATGTGGCCGTATCTCAGGCATTTCAGGCACATTCTGACCTGGGGAGTGTATACATACACAGGCATCGATGCCTTGTACAGAGCAACCTTGTCTGGATGAGTGGTACCTGAAAACGTAATAAGAGCTGAGCGGGATGGAATGTTCTCAGTTTTGTTGGAGTCTGGATTTTTGACCTTTCTGCTCAGTCGGACAGGTTTTCTCTGATTTCAGATTCTGGGATGTCAAGGGGAATGTCTCTGATGACACCCTGGCAGGAGCAAAAACTGGCTGGAATAAAGGCTACTAAGCCTTTGCTTTTAAGTTGGGTGTCGTCCAGCAGTCTGTTGGCATCAGAGCTGGATTTCAGAATAACGTATAGCTTTCCAAAGCCATTACGCTTGATGTCAACAACTGCCTTTTTATGTGGGGATCCGTTGGAAAGCACGTATCGGCCAAAATACACTTTGTTTAGGGGTTCCTTTGCTTTATCAGAATCTGGATCCCTTTGAATGATCACTTTACATTGTCCCAGCTGGGACTCGGGGAAACGGTAAGTGGTGTTCGGTCCTTTTTTCCTGAAAGAATAAGTAAGGTTAGGATTTGTTTCAGAAAACGTTCTTTCTGCATTCGAGGATTGAATCGTGCGCTCATTGTTGAAACCAGAGAGTTGCGAGGACTCCACGTTGGCAGCATTGGGAATGTGAATGTCAATTTCTGTCACGTTCTCCATCTGCACACTGTCCATGTCTGGGAAAGGGGTATCACCGGCAGGGTCTGTTTTCGAGTGGATGTCTGTCAGTTTTAGGTTGGATTTCAACAACTTGTAGCGTTTCGACTCGTGTTGGTGTTTATGAACCCCCCTGAGTTTAGTGTTTTTGTTTTTTCTAGTATTGGTATCAGTGTCAGTGTCCACGTGCTTTTCTGTGTTTGTATCGTGTGTTTGTTTCGGAAACAATAGGGCATCTGCTGTTTGAGGGGAAACAGATGATAAAAGATCAATGTTAAAAGAGCGTAGCCATGCTACCACAATTTTGTCGCCTGCTCCACGTTTCCCGCGCTTACGCGCGACGCCACCGCCCCCGTCAGCCGGTGAGGAGATTAAGTTAAAACTGGAAGTCGAACTACAAGGGTTTGCGTTGACGACCTATAACGACAATTAGGGTGCGCGACCCTTCACTCACAGCCCTTTCACTGGCAGGACAAAACGCACTCTCGAGAATATTCAAAAACGCACTACGATTGGAGAGAAGCTTTACGGGCTACATTCATCCATCGCGTCGGTCACGGAACCCCCGTTTTTCCTCTATCCGCCAAGCGTATTGCGTATCTACTCTCTGGCCTCTCAGAGAATTCTTGGCGGTTCGTTTAAAAGAATGTTGACGTATCAAGCGTTATTCGCACATTACTTGAATTTTTGTTTTAATATATCATGAAATAACATATCTTAAAATAAAATAAAAAAGATGCAGATTTATAGGTTATATTTTAAAAACCAAAGCTATTTGAATTAAAATAATTAACAACGTCACGATTTACTTAAATTTATCAATTTTTTACAGTATCTGATCTGTTCATTTTACTATGAGTATGAAATGTACGGGACTTTTTGGAAATATTGGAATTTGAAAATGATACTACTGTATTACAAACGGACACATATTTTAAACTTCATTCAACTAAATCTGTCTTCACTATTAGAAAAATCTGTATTGAATTTAATACAAATGTATATGAAGTCATTTGCATACACGGTAGTTGAAATTTAATATACATTAAAATATGAATAGCTGTACACTTTATATTAAACATAATATACAGGTCGGTATAGCAGCGTGCTTGAAAACTCAAAGTGCTTTCATTTCTTTGAATCTTATCAAATATTCGCAATTGAAGTATTTATTGAAGTTTATTCGAAAAATTACTTTGCACTCATGTATCCCTTACTCCTGCCTGAAATATACCAGGTTATATCTGAAAATAAATTAAAACATTAGCTGTCGCTTAAAATTTCATAGATTTTAAAATTTTGATAAGAAGCGATAAGATATAAATTAAATTTTTAAAAAAGCATTTTTTTTTTAGTTTTCAATTCTTTTTATGTGCAAAAACCTAGGCGGAAAAATTACACATAGATTATACATAGTGGGAAATATTTCATATAATTTTCAAATACAAATAAATATAAATGAAAATTAGACATAATATTTTCCAATATATATATATATATATATATATATATATATATATATATAATTTGAAAAAAAGTTAAACAACCACCGCAGGGTCCCACTAAGAGCAACTGCCATCCGACAAAATGTCAATAGCCCCCAGTAGCACCGCGGTAAATCACACCTATGGCCACGTCTCACAACCGTGAGATGGGTGGTCATAGGCAGCGACAAAATCACAACGACAGGCCGGCGAAACCCTCGTGTGTCTTGAGGACACGAAGCGACCCAAGGATGACAGCTTTCTGCATCCGTCTCGCAAGTGCCTTGGCATATTTTTGGCACGCGGGTATTGCTTTAAGGTTACGAACCAGTGATAGTTTCGCACCTCCGAGAGCACCTATCACAAGGATAATTACTTGTACCGAATATTTTGGGTACAGTCGTTGTAGCTCTCTTTTAAGGTCTTGATACCTCTCCTCTTTTTCTTTCTCCTTTGCAGTGATGTTGTATTCGGACGGAGCCGAGAATTCGATCACGAATATAGTTCGCTTCTCGAAGTCTTGGAGAACAATGTCAGGCCTCGAGTGCGCAACGGAGACTGCTGCCCGAAAATCGTAGTTCCAGAAAATTTGGCACTTCTCGTTTCGGACAATCGACTCTATCTCTTTTGGAGCGTTCGGCAGGGCAGGGTCGCGGCCAACACTGTAAGAGCGACAAAGATGGTAATAAAGCACTCTTAGGGCCGCATTATGTCTATAGATATACGTCGTTCCCGCGTGGGTCGGACACCCTGATAGTATGTGTTCTAGGTACTCAGCGTGTGCATGACACGCTCTGCACCTATCACTGGGAACTTCTTGACATAAAATGCGCTCACGGTATGCTAAGGTGGAAATGACACCGTCCTGGCATGCGAAAATAAAACCCTCTGTACCTGAATTAAGCCCTGATGATTTGAGGAAAGCAAAAGTTTGCTCCTTCCACAAGGACTGTTTTTCTACATTTCTGTGAAAGTTTCCGTGCATTTTCTTGTCGAGTAGCTCTTGGTGAAAATTTGCAACCTCTGCTTTCTTCACTTTGGTTTTTAGAAGTGAAGCATCTAGATGAAGTAATGCACTTTCCTCACTTCTGATGTTAAAATTCAGGCCAAGGGTCTCGGCCGCTTGCTCCGCGGCTTTGTAAAGGAACGCTCCTTCGCCAATTATCTCGTGGTTCCTGACCATCTTTAGGAGAGGATCTCTGCCATTCGCAACGATGTAAGCTGTACTTAGAACAATCCGGTTATGAAGACACTGGAGATTCAGAAGTCCGCGTTTACCTTGACGGCGTGAAATATAAAATCGCGGAACTGACGAATTGATATGCAAGCTTTTATGCATATGCATGACCTTACGTGTAATGACATCAAGGGCCTTAAGCTCGTTCTTCGTCCATTGAACTACCCCAAATGAGTAGAGTAGAACCGGGACGGCAAGCATGTTAGTCGCAGATACTTTGTTCAACGCCGACAGATTGGAAGACCAAATCTGTCGAAGAAGATGCTTGTATCTGCTTCGGAGAGACTCCTTCACTGATGTTACGTCCTGAATGCGGTTTTGAGGCACGCCCAGGTATGTATAGGTCTCTCCAGTATTAAGATGTCTGATAACACTTATATCCACAAGCTCAGGGTCCTTGGGAACGCCAGTAATCTTTCCTTTCTTCAGATACATTTTGGCACACTTGTCGAAGCCAAAGTCCATCCCAATCTCTCCTGTGTAGTTCTTGACAATTTTTATAGCAGTTTGAAGTTTGCTTCTACCAGAGGCATAGATCTTCAGGTCATCCATATAAAATACATGAGTGACCTTATGCTCGCGCTGATTAGTGTTGCCACAGAGGTATCCAGGAGAATTTCGTAGTGCGAGAGATAGAGGCAAAAGTGTGATGCAAAAAAGCAAAGGGCTCATGGTATCAACTTGAAAGACGCCTCTCTGGAAGGTGACGTTGTTCGTTGTCACACGATAATTTCTAGATGAGATAGTAAATCTAGTTTTCCAAAGAGGCATCAATCTCTCTATGCATCTCACTATGTGTGGATGTACCTTCAAGCTTTCCAACAGACAGATGATAAGTCTATGAGAGGTTGAATCGAAAGCTTTCCGGTAGTCAAAACAGGCCATTGACAGGACGCTCTGATGGGCTGCAGCGTCTTTACAGACACACCTGTCAATCAGCAGATTCTCTCGACAGCCTGCTACACCTTTTTTCCAGCCACGTTGTTCGTACATCTCTCGCCATACAGGCTCAATTCGTCGAACAATCCTGTTGTTGAGGACAGCTGTAAAGATCTTATACAGCGTGTTCAAACAAGTTATTGGCCTGTAATTCTCTGGGTTGGACAAGTTGCCTTTTTTTGGAAGGAGTATAGTGCGTCCTAACACCAGCCACTGCGGAATGGGCGTCTCCGACTTTAAATATGAGGTGAATATGCGGGCCAAATGTTGGTGTGTAAAAGTAAACTTCTTCCACCAAACGTTCTTGATACAATCTGGTCCAGCAGCGGAAAAGTTCTTCGTGCCTCTAAGTGCTTTTTTCACCTCTTCGGCAGTGATTGATGGACATTCCTCCTCAGATTTTATGAGGTTGTCGCAAAACTCCTTGAAGCGGATGATATTTTCAGTATCTTCTTTCAACTCTAGTGTTTTCGGGATCTTGTACACCTCTCTCCAAAAAGTCTCTACCTCCTTGGGCTTGGGTGGATTTTTTACAGAAACAGGTAGATCGCTGAAGAGGCGCGATGGGTCAGCGAGAAACTGTTGATTCTCCCTGATCCATCTCTCCCTCTTCTATATTCTCCTCCTTGCGTCAGATAACAGCCGTATTTTGTCAACAATATGCTGCTTGATTGTCAGTAGCTTTGACTTGTTTAGTGTGTGATTCAAGATCCTTAGTTCTTGGGCGAACTTTCGAACCTTTTCCGTAAACGGTCTACCAGATGTTATGTAGTCAATCACACATTGAACACGGGACGCATTCTGTCTTGCTCATCCAATCTTCTTGTTCAGTTGATGCAAGCGTCTTTTGGTCTTTTGATCCATCGTTGGTTTCAGCCTTCGATTTGAATCAGCTAAAGTTCTCGCAGCACCATAAACTGAGCAATTGATGGTCCAGAGGTCAGACTCTTGCGAGATATCTCCACGAAGGAAGGCATCCATTTCAGCCAGATCTTGGGGCTTAGGAGGAACTTGCATGTTAATGTTCCTTCTAGTAATGAAATTGCGATCATCTCTCAGAAGGTGCCTGCTTTCTGCGGTTGGTCTCAATGTCGCTTCCTCATCTTCGTCTGTAGCTTCATAAAGCAGCGGTTGGGGAAGCGCTCCGCGTACATATCCATTTTTCCGGAGGTAGTCGGCTTGATTTCGCAAAGGCTGATGCGAAACGTGCTGAAGCTCTGGGTGTTTCTGGCACCACAGAGTGTGCATACGCGCCATAAAGCCTCCGCGAACAGGGATAATGCTGGCATCGTAGCAGTCTAGCACGTCATCCCTGAGTCGATCCGTCCACTCAATGTGGGCGTTTCGCCGGTTCGTCGTCGTGTTTCCATCTAAATTATTTTCAGCACCCC
Source organism: Andricus curvator (assembly GCA_932195095.1). Classification (NCBI taxonomy): domain Eukaryota; kingdom Metazoa; phylum Arthropoda; class Insecta; order Hymenoptera; family Cynipidae; genus Andricus; species Andricus curvator. The sequence goes on from CAKNYM010047655.1 coordinate 6,939, forward strand.
GAACTCTAAGGCTGATCGGCATTGTTTGCCGACCCATTGTCGGGTGCTCTGCGCGTTCGATTGTCTTGAACCGCATCTACAACATTTTGGTGTTTTGGTGGTTTCATTGTTGTTCCCACGAGCAGCTATATATATACAGGGTGTCCATGTATTCAAAATACATATTTATATTTTCTGATTCCTTGTGAAAAACTGAGTAGAAAATGATCAATAAAAAAATTTGATTAAATGCATAATTACCGAGTAATTAGCAATTACAGGTTATCCAATCAAAAAAATGCGTTAGATAGCCAACAGTCCATGTGCCATCGCTAAGAGTGTGTGAGAATACAAGTTCAGAACGTATAATTTCCCCTCCGTTTATTTTTGTAGCAGGTTTTGACTCTTTGGTGCAACTTCACACTTAAACGAGATTCGAAAATTAAAAAGTATCTTTTTCGTAGCAACCAAATTAGAAAACATTGCTCGACGAGTTAATTAAAATGCATGTGTTGTTTGAAATCTGTAGAATCCTTCTGAATTCTTAGCATTCCGCAGAATTCCTTCTAGTTCTGTAGAAATAATTACTTTAACATTTTTGAATTACCCTGAACACTTTTGAATACATTGAATTATTCAGATTTTCAAGACTTTTAAATACGAAGTGTTTAAACTGTCGGTACGGGTAAAAAAAGTTGTCGGTACCGGTTTTTGAACCGTACATGAAATTCAAGGAATTTACGGAATTTAAGAAATTCATGGAACTTAAGCAGTTCATGGAATTCAAAGAATTCACGGAATTCGTGGAATTAACGGAGTTGACGAAATTCACGGAATTTAAAGAATTGGAGGAATTCATGGATTTAGCGGAATTCATGGAATTCACGAAATTCAAAGAATTCGTGGAATTCACACTGTCAGTACCGGTAAAAAAAATTACCGGTACCGACAATTTTTTTACCGGTTTTTGAACCGTTAATTCAAGAAATTCAATGAATGCACGGAATTTACAGAATTCAGGGAATTAACGAAATTCAAGGAATTCATGAAATTCACCCCTTCCAACAGCTAGTGGCGGCTGGATGGTGCCCCTGCGACTGGACACAGAATCAATAATGGTCAAACCCCTACCCCTTTCCGACACTTCGTGGGTGCTGGAAGGCACCCCTGTGACGTGTCATAGAAATAATGTTGGTCAAACAACTACCTCTTCCCTATATCTCTTGGGGACGCAAGGCACCCCTGTGAATAGTCACAGAAATAATGTTGGTCAAAGCCCTATCCATGCATCTCTCTAATTCGTCTTCTGTGATCAATCACAGAAATAAGTGCAGTTTTACCCCTAACATTTTCTAATTTTTTTTGGTCTGTGACTTCAACTAGCAAGATGACCGATATTGAGGATCAAACAGTAGAAATAAACACATGGGAGAAAAGTAAATTTTTTAATATTTTTGCCAGCAGTTTAAGATCTATCGACAATTTTGTTTACAGGTACCGACAACTTTTTTTTTACCGGTACCAACAATTTTTTTTTACCGGCACCGGTTTTGCATACACAACCTTTCCAATGCTGTAAATTCCTCCGAATTCTCCGAAGTTTGATACAATCAATGCAGTGTTTCTCATTCTTTCACAATTAGTTTAGTTAGTCGACTGCAGCTAGCAGTGAATGAAGATGTTCTTGTTAATTAAATCCCGCAGAATTCACACGAATTTTGTAGAATTCACTTCAAAATGTTTTTTTTTAAATTAATTTCAAGAGCTTTGATTACTTTTCAACCTATGAGAATACAGATTAGAATATTTAAAATACCTTCTAATGCTCTAGAATTAATTTAAAGAATTTTAAATACTTTTCACACTATGAAAATACGCAATCAACAGTTTAGAATATGTAGAAAAACACATAAATCCTATAAATTCTTCAGAATTGTTCTGAATTCTAATAAAATCATAGCACTTTTCGTAATTATTTCCCAATTAGTCAAGTTAGGGAGTCGGCATAGGTACGACTGAAGGCAGATATACCCTTTATTTGAATCACACACAATTCTGTCAAATTCTCTAGATATACATTCAATACTTTTAAATTATTCAAAACATTTTTAAATACTTTTTGAACAACGATAATACATATTAAATTATTCGTAATTGAAAGACTCATAAATTCTACAAATTCCCCTGAATTCTTCAGGATTCTACTAAAACCATAGCACTATTCCTAATTCTTTCCAAATTAGTCAAGTTATTTCGACGGCTTAGCTACCACTGAATGAAGATGTAATCGTTATTTGAATTCTGCGGAATCCTCTCGAACTGCGTAGAATTCCCCTCAAAAGTTCTGAATTCACTTGAAGAATTTTTGAAAACTTTGAAGCAATGAGAACAGACACTGAATTCTCGGAACTTAAAAACATTTAGTCTTGCTTTTTATAACCGAAAATAAGGAACTAGCTTTGATAGACATTTTCAATCGTCTTTTCCCTAAGTTTTTTCAGTAGTTTTTCGACTGGAGAATCCAAAAAAGCGTGTTCTTTTTTGACGGAAGAAGTTTACGACCTTTTAGAAAAGTGTGATATGTTTAAAAATTTACTATCTTGGATTTTATAAGCGAAAGTAAGGAACTTCTTTTGACAGATATTATCAATCATCTTTTTGTCAAGTTTTTTTCAGTATTTTTTCGTATGCAGAGTCCAATCAAGGGAGCCTGGTTTTGACAGGAGGCACTTACGAGCTTATCAAAAATCGGTTAATATTTAAAATTTACAATATTGCTTTATGTAACCGAAAATAAGGAACTGGCTTTGGTGGACATTTTCAAACGTCTTTTTCCCAAGTATTTTCAGTAGTTTTTCGACTGGAGAGTCCAAACAAGCGTATTCTTTTTCGACGCGAGAAGTTTACGAGCTTTCAGAGAAGTGTGAATTGTTAGAAAATTTACTACTTTGGTTTTTATAAGCGAAAATAAGGAAGTAGCTTTGACAGACATTATCAATCGTCTTTTTCTCAAGTTTTTTCAGTACTTTTTCGTCTGCAGAATCCAATGAAGAAAGCCTGGTTTTGATGAGAGACACTCACAAGCATAAAAAAAATTGCGTGGTATTCAACATTTACAATCTTGCTTTCTGTAACCGAAAATAAGGAACTGGCTTTGAGACACATTTCTAGTCATCTTTTTCCTAAGTTTTTTCAATAGTTTTTCGACTGGAGAATACAAACAAGCGTGTTCTTTTTTGACGGGAGATGTTTGCGAGCTTCTAGAAAAGTGTGAATTGAAGGGCCGGGTAATATAAGTCGCCGAGCGCTCGAAATGACGTAAAACAATTGTCCAACTTGATAAAAAATGGAAATCGCAAATTTCCATTAAGAAAAAATATTACTCAACGCGGCTTGTCAAGGCGCATCTTTTTTCTATTACGCATTTTTTTTGCAAAATAACTAGTTTTGAAAATAAAAAATGAAAACTAGTTTTTTTTTCTCCCGAATAAACGCAATAAAATCAACGTTTAATAAAACTTAAACTGCTGTTTCTCGTAAACTAATTGACCAAATCACTTGAAATTCAAACTGGAAGTTCATGACTCTTTA
>CAKNYM010047656.1:834-44464 GCA_932195095.1 Andricus curvator
ATATTTTTGCTATTGGCATTCAATTGCCAAAATATGAAACTTGGGTTCTTTTCACTTTTCGATTATTATGTTCTATTTTCATGATAAAAGTGACTCCTAAAAGTATATATCATTCGAATCAGAATTTCAAGAAACATGCAAATTCGTTGAACGTCAGAGAAGTTTTTTTGGCAAATTTTTTGGGAACTTTAACATTTCGTACATTTCTTTGGTGGCTGAAGAGAAAATTCAGAAATGAATCTGAGAGGGTTTTCTTGAGAGTCGCGCCAGATGTGAATTACAGTTAGCGTAGGCCCTACAACTTGCCGGGGTGAGGTAAAGGGTACGCATTGTAGTGAGTACAATAGCGTGGGCGTACCTAAATGTCTCCTCAATATTTGGCCGCTAGGATCGGTAGTTACTTGCCTTGAATTTACTTCATGCAGACACTTCGTTAGCACATGATTATTCATATTTATTTAAGAGAAACTTCTTAATTAGAGACATACATCTGTAGATAAAATATCAATCTAGATCCGCGATTTTGAAAATTTGTGAAATAATCATTACAAGCCGAGAAATTAGTCTTTAAAAGTAAGGTAACTTTGATCAAGCATATTTTTAATATAATAAATGTTTATAAAAATTTAATAAATGCTGGAAATAGCTCATTATTTTCTGAATGCAGGCATACCACACAAGTCATGTTTTTCCCTATACTTTCGAAGAAATTAGTGGCTGACGGTGACCTTACAAAAGCGCATGTCCCCAGCCCTCTTAACTGCAACTTCTTCCGATCTGGCGGCGCGGCAGAGAGCGAGCCGGGCGGAACCCCACCAATCACAGGGCGGTGCCGAGGAATCGACCAACCAACGCCGGCCTGTGGAAACTTGCCCAGAGGAGACGAGACGACGCGCTCGGCAACCGACAATAAGTGAAGCTCTCTTTCTTTCAGAAGCCAAGTGGGAGGACGAAGCATTCGCGAGCTTTCTCGAATTTATTATTCATATTCTCGAACTCCAAAGTAAAAATTATACTAACTCTTCGAGGTAAGGTCTGCCTTCTACCTGTGGTAGAAGGCTTCAAGTCTCTAAGATCACCCATTATGTATTTTTCGCTTTAGTATAGTATTTTGATTGGGTGGAAAAATCAGTTGGGTATTTTCACCTTTTTTTTTTTGCTTCCGAAATCTAGTTAAAATGAAATTCACGAAGTAAAATTTCTTTTTGCTATCGCCAGGCTATTGTAGAGAACCTTGACGCCATCTTCCCTGTAAAAAGAAAAAAAAGAAACTAATTGAGGCGAATTGAGATGAATTCGCTAGAGCCTTCGTGAATCTCGCTTTGCGACAATCTCGAATTGAAGCAGGTCGTGAATTATTGTAAATTCGGAAATTCATTTGAATGTTTCAGCACGAATTAATTCGAGTGTCAGCCGATTCATTTTAATTCGCGAGATTCGAAGTCAATCTCTAATTCGCCTGAATTCGTGAGCGCGAATACAGTTAAAGGCTGGTCTGTTCAATCGAATTCGTAAGCTATAACCAACGCACTGGGCATAAAGGATCCGTTGTAAATAAATATCAATGAGGCCCGTAGCTCAGTGGTCGCCCTCTGGATTCATACACTTGGGAGCGCTGGTTCGAGTCTCGAGGCATGCAATTTTTATTAATTTTTTTTTCAAAATGACCTTGAGCACGAATTAAAACGAATTTAAACGCATTCAATTCGCGCTGGCTCAATTCTTTTAAACGAATCAGAAAGCGGAATTTCGGGCGAATTCAAAAATGTGAATTGCACGCTCCTGTCTGAGAAAAATGTTGGCCAATTTTCGTCGAAGAGCTGAAATAAGCCAGGCAACGAAGAACCAAAAAAGATGTATAAAGGAAATAATTAGTAACAAGCTGAAAATTGATCTAAACACTTCCTAATAGGCTACGAATGGACCTGTAACCGTATGATATCGTTTGAACAATGGATAAACAATTTATATTGAAAAATGGCGGCGATTATCAGTTTTTCGAGTTTATATCGGAAACGGCTAATTTCAGCAAAATTGAGGTTCTATAGAAAAATGTGCAAAATTCTTTCCTCTATAAAAAAGGTTACTCTCTTTTTTACATGAAAATAATAATTTTCTCAGACAATAGAACAAACTACTTTATTTTTGTGGCTTACACTTGTACACGTGTCAGCTACAGTTATCCAAAAAAGAAGTCAAAACTACAGATTTGATCATGATTAACCACTATCTCTCACGCAGTGTGTGCGAAATTGCAATCCGTCTATTCTTTTAATAAATATTGCTAACAAATTGCCCTATGTTTCACATTACTTGAGGCACAGTAACCGTTTTAGATTTTCGTTCATACTTCGTAAAAAGTTTCTTTCATATTTGGACAATGCACCTGCAAAATTTTAAAAAAATCTGAAGATATTTTATTCTTCTAAAAAGATATTTTATGTAACGGTGTGAAAAATACTTTGAAATAGAAAAATTTGGAAGTCCCCCGCAGGTACTCAGTATGTTTTTATGACGAGAGGCAAAAAAAGTAACCCCTTGTAATGTGATCGCCTCTCCGCAGGCCAGAGAAGGGATAGAATCCCTTCTCCGCTGTGTCGTGAAGTACAGCAGTACAATGTCAATTGTACTTTTATATTTCTACGGTTTCGTTTTATTTGGAAATAATTTATTGATAAACGAAATTTACATTTTTATTTTGCATATTTTGATAACTATTCTCTCTGTGGGCTTTGCTTTTTGGTAAAAAATACAAAGTGGAACAGTTCATTATAGATTCATACCAGTGAAGCATAAAAACTGTGGTTTACATACATCATATTTGTAAATTAATGAACAATAATACATTTCTTGATCAATTTATCATTCTTTTTAGCAATTTTCTCTTAGAATAGAGTTTTTCAAAAATGACGGGTTTTTCAAAAAAATTCCACTTTTTGTAAAATTGTCAATTAGAGTGAATTAATGTTAACAAAAATAATAATTGTTCATACAATTTATTATTATTCTTAATAATATTCTCTCAGAATAATGCTAGAAAATTGCAGTTATTTTTAAATTTTCCTGTTAATAGTTAATAGATAATTAAATGTAGTAAGAATGCTAATTTAAACAAATTATTATTGTTTATAACTATATTCTTCTTTATTAATGCTAGATAGTTGCAGTTCCTTCTGAAATTTTGAACTTTTGACCCACTTTTCACTTAGAAAAGTAATAAATAATGCAAATTAACTAACATAGTCATATAAACCATTTATTATTGTTCATAACTATATTCGCTTAGATACGTGTTAAAGTATTGCGGTATTTTCTAAACTCATAAACTTTTTTTGCACTTTTCACTTAGTGAGGTAATAATTAATCTGAAGTTCGCAGACTTATATATTATTGCAAAAATAAGAAGTCTGTGGAGTACGTCAATGTATTTCATAGTAGCCTCGGTCAGCTCGGCATCCTAAAAGTTTTTTTTTTTTTTGGTTCGGAAAAAAATCTCAATAATGTCGATTTTTGTACAGATATTAGAAATAGTCTTGGTTACAACATGTTAAAAATCTAAAGTTCTCACACTTATATAGCAGTGGAAAAACAAGAAGTCCGTTGAGTACGTCAGTGTATTGCATAGTAGCTTCGGTCAGCTCGGCAACCTAAAAGTTGTTCTTTTGGTTCGGAAAAAATCTCAATAATGCGGATTTTTTTACAGATATTGCAAATAGTCTTGTTAACAACATCTTAAAAATCTAAAGTTCTCAGACTTATATATCAGTGGAAAAATAAAAAGTGTGTTGAGTAGGTCAGTGTATTTCATAGTAGCTTCGGTCAGCTCGGCAACCTAAAAGTTGTTTTTTTGGTTCAGAAAAAAATCTCAATAATGCGGATTTTTGTACAGACATTGCAAATAGTCTTGTTAACAACATGTTAAAAATCTAAAGTTCTCAGACTTATATATCAGTGGAAAAATAAAAAGTGTGTTGAGTACGCCAATGTATCTCATAGTAGCCTTGGTTAGCTCGGCATCCTAAAAGTTGTTTTTTTTTGGTTCAGAAAAAAATCTCAATAATGTCGATTTTTGTACACGTATTGCAAATAGTCTCGTTAACAACATGTTAAAAATCTAAAATTGTCAGACTTATAAATCAGTGCGAAAATAAAAAGTCTGTTGAGTACGTCCGTGTATTTCATAGTAGCCTCGGTCAGCTCGGCAACCGAAAAGTTGTTTTTTGGTTGAGAACCAAATCTCAGTAATGCGCATTTTTGTACAGATATTGCAAATAGTCTTGTTAACAACATGTTAAAAATCTAAAGTTCTCAGACTTATATACATACATACATAGATTAGCAGTTCGAACTCGAAAGTTCATTGCCTCACTACCCGATTCGGGTAGTGTTTCTAGGTGGATATTTACTACCAATGTGGGCCCACCACACCCACGACGGGCCAACAGCACGGAGTATTCCTGAACGGTCACCCATCCAGTGTCAGTGTATTTCATAGTAGCCTCGGTTAGCTCGGCATCCTAAAAGTTCTCCTTTTGGTTCGGATAAAATCTGAATAATGTCGATTTTTGTAGAAATATTGCAAATATTCTTTTTAAGAATATGTTGAAAATGGATAGTCCCCAGACTGAATAATAAGCAAATAGATAGGTCTCATAATGCGTCTTGTAAGATTATAAAAGGTATATGAACACTATTTTCTACTGCTGTGCACTGATCAGGCACCATGTGTACCCAGGATAGCACTCAGAATTTTCCAATCGTTCAGATATCGTTGTATGAAATCCGTTTATACGGTTCGAAATTATGTTCTAAACGTTAGAAAAATTTGCAGGAGCATTGTCGAAATATGAAATAATTTATGTACGAAGTATGAACTTTAGGCATGGAAGTGATGATAAGAAAAAAGACCGTTGAAATCAGTAGAAAAAATTAACAATATTAAATGAAGTAATTGACTTATGGTAATTCTGCATGTACTCCGTGAGAGAGAGACCTTCATCATTGTCACATCTGTAGTTAGGACATCTTTTCTCGAAAATATAATTATTATCAGCCTATGGAGGAGTTTTGCTAATATTCAGCCTGTTACCATTTTTCTCCTTTGTAAAACCCTTCGTTGCCTGTCCTAATGGGTGGGAGTGGGAGAAGGCATGTAGATATCTATTTGTATGGGTGGGTTTTCTGTAAACTTCATGTCCTAATGCGTTATCAGATCTTTTGTGAACTAGTAAGTCCAAGAAAGGCAATTTTCCGTTTTGTTCAATTTCCATGGTAAACTGGATATTGGGGTGTAATCGATTGATGAAATAGGAAAACTTGTCTAGTTCATCTAGTCCTTGTCTCCAGGTGACGAAAGTATCGTCAACGTAACAGCACCAAAATTCGGATTTAAGCTTGGATTTGTTGAAGATCTTACAAGGAAGGTACTCCAGGTGTCCCTCACCGATTTGATTCTCCCTGATATATGTTTTAGTCCTCGAAAAACTAAGCGACACGTATTTTTTTATCTGCGGAAACACTTTAAGGGGGTGAAACATCCCCTCAAAGATAGGGGTCGCAAGTGTCGATTGTATAGTTTTGTGTATAAAAACAAAATTGATTTCGACCAAACCTACTGGAAAAGTTTCCTCGTCATGAAAGATGAATAACGTAATTTTCTGAAAAAAAAACAAACATTGAAGGGGGTGAACCATCCCTACAAATTTTTTAAGTTGTGCTGAAAATTGCCAAATTCACAGAAAAAAAAAATATATATATTTTACACTTGAGACAAAAATAAAGTTGACGTGTTTCGCCAAAAAAAATTTTTTTTTTAAATTAATGGGGGTAGCTACTCCTCAACACTTTTTATTTTGTGTCTATGATAATATATACTTTGCATACACAACAAAAATTGGGAAATTAGTTTTATAATGAAGGAAGTAAAATAGAGTCCATCCAACATAAATAAAAAAATTACGCGGGGGTAAACCACCCCTACATATTTTTAAATGTGCTGAAAATTGCTCAATTCATAGGAGAAAAATTTAAAAAATATATATTTTGCACTTGGGACAAAAATAAAGTTGACGTGTTTCGCCAAAAAAATTTTTTTTTTATTTAATGGGGTTATCATATGTTATGATAACCGAAACACTTTTTAGTTGGTGTCTATGATAATATATACTTTCCATATGCAAAGACAATTGGAAGAATAGTTTTATAACGAAGGAAGTAAAATAGAGTCCATCCAACATGATTAAAAAAATTGGGCAAGGGTAAAAAAAATTTGAAGAAAAAAAGAGCCTTTCAAATCTTTCAAATGAGCCTTTATAATTAAATGTTGTGCGCATTATTTTCAAAGTTTGTTTAATTTTAAGGAATGCGATCTGTTGTAAATGAATCACCTTGTTTTTGTCGCAAGATAAAATTTAACACAGAAGGTACAATTATACAATAGCTGACAAAGAATATTGAATCTTTCCTGTTGTTCATGTTGGAATAATTTTCAAATTTACACTTTTATCAAATTACTCGTTGTCAGCGATTCTATTATTGTACATTGTGTGATAAATGTCATCTTGCGAAAAAAACAAGGTGATTTAGACCAGGATCGATACTGTTCTGTACAAAGATTAAACTGGAAAATGACAGTAATGACGTGAATAATCTACGAAAACTTGCAATATAAAAACCCCAGAATCCGAAAGAGGATTCAGTCTAGTTTTCAACACTGTTACTGTTATTCGGCGTGCGTAAAGTTACTTCGAAAATTCTGTGAAGTTCCGGAACGGGGACTCACATCCATCCAGAAAACCAGGAACATCAGAATTCTTAACCCAAAGAAGCAGATACCAACAAACTTGACAGGAATCGCAGAATAAACCAAAAATCATCAAGCAGAACGGTAAGGTAACCAATAAATTTTCCAATTTCGATATTATACATAAAAAATCGGAATAGGGAAGCCCTGGGCCGTTTTGTGTTTCTGAATTTTTTGCAACTACTTATTGATTAAATTGCAAAAATTGACAATAACAGTTCAAAAGGGTGACCACTCGACTTAACATGAAAATTTTTGTTTAAATTTGTATCCACATTATTACATAAAAAAAGCGTTTTCAAAATAATTTGACATTTGACCGAAGGCAGGGTCCGAGGGCCCTGCCTTGGGCCACACATTCGAATCTCTGTAAACTCTAAATAAACTACCTTATTTCTTTTATAATGGATGTTGTTTGTTCATAAAATAAAACAGAGATGCTCGGAGAACATTTTTATTCAAAATTATCTACTTAACACTCTAGTACAAAGTAATCTTTGGACGATTTGAACTTTTTCCTTGCGAAAAAAAACTAACCGCTTTTATCTACATTAAATTTAAATTTAATGCCGTCAAAATACTTTTGAAGAAGAAAATTAAATAGACTTCTTCTTTTGCAAGTGGAGATATGATTGAAGATTCCTTAGATTTTTAAGAACCTTTTAAAAATGCAGATGCACAAATCATAGACGATGATGTTCAACACCATATTCCTGATTAGCCTTTTTCACCAACGGATAGGTGCACAAAAAATGAGGAAGAACTATCATACGGCTATAAATTAAGAGCAGTCGAATACTGGAGAAGTGGAAAGAAGAAAAATGTAAGTGTTCCAAAATGCTGAATAAACTAACAAAAATTTAATCCAAGTCACAAAAAGATCTCAGGATCTCCAATTGCTGATGAGCATTCTATCCGGCGCGTTGAGAGTTAAAAGAAAACAACACTATAGGTTTCTTGATTACAGAGTTATGTATTTGAATAAATTACAGACGGACATCTAAACGATATTAGCCGGCTACAGGTTTCGAATGAGAAGAAGTTTCCCGATAGAAACCAGAACATGCTCTTTTTCGCGACGGACCGCCTCACCAAAGAAACGGACGTTCGAGCCTATCAAGCAAGACTGACTCCCTCCACACGCATTCCCACACACTATTCATTGGACACAGCGCACTCTGGCGGTCAAGTTTCGACGCGCGAAACTCAATTCGAATTCATAGTCAAGCTAACTCCACACATTTCCGCCCCTCTTTGGAGCATCACGGTCCAAATATTGAAAATTTAACAAATTAACTTTTAATCTTGTGATTGCGAATCAACAGGCAATAGCGCTAGTTTAGTTATTGGACGTACATAAGTACCTGATGCAGTACGAACAGTTACTTCCCGTACAAGATCATCTGAGCTTCTTTTTACATCGACTATTCGACCTAGTGCCCATTTAGTAGGTGGTAAACATTCATCCTTGATTAAAACTATTTGTCCAATACACAACTCCTTCCTTCGGAGCTGCCACTTGTTACGTTGATGTAACGACAAAACGTAGTCTTGGGACCAAGTCTTCCAGAAGACCTCAAGCAGTTGCTGCCACAGTTGCCATCTTGACAAACGATTTTGTTTAACATTTTCTAACGACAATTCGGGCACTGCAGTCAATTCTCCACCAATTAAGAAATGTGCGGGAGTTAAGATTCGAAGGTCTTCTGGATCATCTGATAAAGGACACAGTGGTCTAGAGTTCAAACAAGATTCAATTTGGCATAATAATGTGGCAAGTTCTTCGAAAGTAGGCGTATGCGCTCCGAGGACACGACGCAAATGATGCTTTACGCTACGAACTCCAGCCTCCCAAATCCCTCCAAAATGAGGCGCAGCTGGTGGGATGAAATCCCATCGAATTTTATCGTTTATCAAATACGCTTTAACCTGAGGCGATTGCGTGACCTCTCGGAAAGTTTCCTCGAGTTCCCGATTAGCACCCTGGAAGTTCGTTCCACGATCATTATGAATGGTATGAGGTAAACCTCGACGCGACACAAAACGTTTGAGAGCAGCAAGAAATGCCTCAGTGGTGTAGTCACTTACTAGCTCGAGATGTATGGCTCTCACTACAAAACAAACAAATACGGCAATGTATGCCGAATGAGAAGTGTAGCCTCGACCGCGATGAATAGTTATTTTAACAGGACCCGCGTAATCAATGCCTACATGTATGAAGGGTCGTCCGGGTTGTGTAATACGACTTTTAGGCAACGCTGCCATCAACTGATTAGATACTTCAGCACGTAATCGTACACAAGGTATACAATTGTAAATTACCGATTTAATGGTTTGTCGACCTCGAATAATCCAGAATTTTTGTCTCAATAAATTCAGCGTTAATTGCCTACCTCCATGTAAACCTTTTTCATGAACATGACCAACAATCAATTTCACTACTGGATGTGCTTTCAAAAATATTGGGAACTTTCGATCAAACTCTAGATTCGCGTGAGCTAACCTTCCTCCGACCCGAAGAATTGAGTTGCCATCAACAAATGGATTTAATGGTAGTAACGGATTGCCCCGTTTGAGTTCAACCTTCTCGATTAAATTGTCGATTTCATTAGAGAACGATTCCGCTTGAATATATCTAATCCACATAATCTCGCTTTCAACGCAGTACTTTACAAAAGTGACATCGTTTGTATTCCTGACTTTGACAGGAGAAAATCCGACTTGTATGTCCAAGAATTTAAGAACATATGCTAAAATACGCACCAGTTTCGACCAGGAAGAAATTCGACTTGCAAGATTGTCCAAACAAAACTTAATTCGATCATGCGCATGATGCGCTCGCACACAAGAATCCAAATCAGTTTCGAGGTTTTGAACTTCCCGATTTTTAGGCCAAAACTCTTCAGCTTGGCTCAACCAAAACGGGCCATGCCACTATAATTGAGTCTCGGCGAATTCAGGAGCAAAAATTCTACGAGAGGCCAGATCGGCAGGATTATATTTAGTGGAAACATGACTCCAGTTAGCAAATGGTGCCTCCGCTTGAATTGCGGCGACACGATTCGCAACAAATGTTTTCCAGGTCGAAGCATGTTTATTCAACCAAGCTAGTACGATAGTAGAATCAGTCCAAAATTGCAACTTTAAGTTTGAGAATTGTGATATAGCTTTAACAGCTGAAATCAGTTTAGTAAGCAGAAGAGCTCCGCACAGTTCCAACCGGGGAACTGATTGCGTTTTTACTGGAGCTACCTTGGTTCGACTTGAAAGTAAAACGACTCGTATTTCACCAGAATCGAGCACTAAACGTAGGTACGCTACAGCGGCATACGCGACATTCGACGCGTCTGAAAACCCATGAATCGAACTGTCAATTACGGTTTTCCCTTCTCCCGTCCATCGCGGAATCGACAATATATCCAGCTTGGACAAGCTACTTCGATATTTGTTCCAGTAACTGGCAAGGTCTTCAGGTAATGGTTCATCCCATGAAATAGATCTCACCCAAAGTTTCTGCATAAAAATTTTAGCAAGAATCACAACCGGTGACACCCAGCTTAGAGGATCATATAAACGAGCAATTAAAGATAAAACCGAGCGTTTTGTTTCGATTGATAATTCAGGTAACTGAATTTTAAAGCGATAGATGTCCAAAAGAGGAAGCCAAACAATACCGAGAACTTTCAATGTGTCACTTTCATCTAAAGGCTTTTCAACAGCAAGTCCATGTTCTTGCTTATCAATATCTTTGAGTAACGAAGGCGAATTACTGGCCCATTTCCTCAATTCAAAATGACCCTTTTTAAGTAACGCTTTAACGTCTTCTCGAATTTCAATTATTTCAGCTTCAGAGTCCACCCCAAATAGGCAATCATCAATGTAAATTTGTTGATCGAGAACAACTGAACCTTTAGGATGCTGAGACCCTTCGTCTTTAACCAATTGTCGAAGGACTCGCAATGCAAGGAACGGTGCAGCCGTTGTACCGTAAGACACGGTATTCAAACGAAATTCAATAACTTCTGATTTAAGTTCCGGAGTCCAAAGAATTCTCTAATAATCACGGTCTCTTTCATCGATTAGAATTTGTCTATACATTTTAGCGATATCCGCGGCGTAGACTAATTTAAACGTTCGCCATTGCAAAACAATTTCGAACAACTTTGTTTGCAATTTAGGCCCAACGTGCATATGATCGTTTAATTATGTAAAATTCGACGTAAGTCGAGATGCATTGAAAACACCCCTTACGGCTGTAGTGCTCGATGCTCTAATCACGGGATGATGTATTAAATAAACTACCTGGGACGAATCGAGAGGTGGATCTGAAACCCTAGACATGTGTCCAAGATGTTCATAATCTTCCATAAACTTATCATATTGTTCAAAAAGATCTGAATTTTCATTCAACCGCTTTAACAAAGAATGTAAAGCTTTTTCTGCTGTTTTCCGAGACAAACCAATGTTTATCGGGGGACCGGATTTGAAAGGGTACCGAACCACATATTCACCTTCAAGAGTTCGCGAATGAGTAGACTGAAAATGTACTTCGCATTCTTCATCGGCTTTAGTCAATTGCGATGTTTTCTGAACTTCTTCGAGACTCCAAAATTGTTCCAGAAATTGATTTAAAATATTTAAATCGTTATTCGACATACAATGATGCACGATAGCATCGCTCGAATTGAAAGGATTCGAATTATAACGAGGTTCGAAATTCTTACCAGAGAGAATCCAGCCGAAAGCTGTATTCTGTGCTACGGGTTCATGAGGACGACCTTTCCTGAGCCCGTCACAAAGTACTGAACCATAAAGGTCAGCACCGATAATGATGTGTATTGGCTGTGACCCTGTAGGATCATCATCAGCGAAATCGAGATTCATCAAATGTGGTTTTGACAACACATCTTCAGAAAATGTAGGCACGTAATTGGTTAGATGTTCCAAAATCAATATATTTGTAAAAAAAGTTGGACATTGTCCCGAACGAGAACGAATTTTGATCGGAGCCATCAAATGTGACTCACCAGTTGAGACACTTCCCAAACCGAGAAGTTTAATTTCTTCTAATGACCTGGGACGAATTTGCAAGGCATTAATCAATTCTTTTGTTACAAAAGTCCAAGTTGACCCTTGATCCAAAAAAGCGCGAACTGTTATTGAACGACCGGAATTAGAAGACACAACAACTTTAGCTGTTGCTAACAAGACTTTAGTCGTAGTTACCCGATTTGCAGCCGCATGAAGCGATTGGGCGTCTGGAGTTAAGCTCTTAGACGAAGTCGGTACTTCGTCACCAGAAGCGGTTTTATTTTGCACTGATACCTCTTTCTTTTCTTCTACATTTCGTTTAAAATGCAATAAAGTGTGATGTCTCAATTGACAGTGAGCACATGAAACGGAACTTGAACAACCAGCCAAAGAATGTCCTACTGCTAGACAATTTAAACAAAGTTTTTGCGATTTTACAAACTGAAACCATTCTTTAGCTGATTTCTTCTTAAACTCTGGACATGAAAACAATTTGTGCGCAACCGAACAGAGAGGGCAATTCTTTTGATTTGACACAACATGAGATCTTACAGCATCAGCTGTATTTTTAGACTCATCTACGCGCGGAACTACTTCTAACGCTCGAATTCGTGAATCTAAGAATTCTAGAAATTTCGAAAAATGTAGATATTCAGTTGAATTTCCCAGTTGCAATTCCCAAGCTAATCGAGTTTTAGCATCTAATTTTTGAGAAAAGTGATAAACTAAAATATCACTCACTCCATCCGATTCAGCTTCCTTAGACGGAGCAGTAGTCTGCGACTTTATGCGACCTAAGTTTTCGAGAGCTGCGATTTTTTCGGTTACATGATTACGCATAGCCTTAAGTGCATTAACAGAGTCACTTTTTATTGCTAACATTGAAAAGAGTGATTTTAATTCCGCATTAACGAGAGCACGAGGATTATCAAAACGACTTTTCAATTGATCCTACACTGTCTCAAAATTATTCGCAGTTAATGGTATATTTTTTATTAATGAATCAGCTTCTCCTTCGACCGAAGATTTTAGATAATGCAATTTTCGTAAATTATCCAAAGCGCGATTCCGAATAATAAGCGAATTAAAATAATCGCGGAATGTTGCCCAATCTGTTGGCTTACCTGAAAATTTCGGAAGAGAAATCAAAGGTAACGATGACATTTGACGTTGTTGAGCCGTAGAAGGAAGTTGAAAGTTGAGAGGAACTCCATTATTTCCCTGAGAAGGTCTCGCTGATGTAGACTTGTTGTCTTCTAATGCTTGTAGATGAATCATAACTGCGTCGTTAAACTCGAGGAATATCTCTTCGGCAGCTTCAAATTCCTTATCGACAAAGTATCCATTTTCTACGTCGAAGTGCTTCAAATCCAATATTTGAGTTCCGGTCATTAGGCATAATTGCCACACTTGCGATACAAGATGCAAACGATTTTGCAACACTTTCAAATTAGGGTTTTCAGCATCCAGTTGCTTAAGGGATTCGTAATGGCGACTTAATGTTTCAAAATTTTGTCTCTGTCGCAAAATGAGACTTTGAAGCGAAAGAAACTGCGTTTATTCGTCAGGCGACGTATTTTCATTACTCATCTTGATCAATTTTTATTCTAAACTGTCAATAAATGATAGTTCCAATGAACCACTTTCAAATTAAACAACAGACCGAAACCGGAATTATTTTTAAAAAATGTTCAAAAGTTTTACACGTAGAATTATAACGATTGCAACTTTTCAAGCAATTGCATCATAGTCAAAGAACAAAGAAAACATGGCTGACCATTTCAGCGAACTTTTCAAAACTGCCCAATTTCACAACATTGCGTAACAGTCCAACAAATGCACTATTCAAATTTCACACGCGCCGATAGATCCTGGCAGGATCGCCAAATGTTCCAAAATGCTGAATAAACTAACAAAAATTTAATTCAAGTCACAAAAAGGTCTCAGGATCTCCAATTGCTGATGAGCATATAGGTTTCTTGATTACAGAGTTATGTATTTGAATGATTTACAGACGGACATCTAAACGATATTAGCCGGCTACAGGTTTCGAATGAGAAGAAGTTTCCCGATAGAAACCAGAACGAGCTGTTTTTCGCGACGGACCGCCTCACCAAAGAAACGGACGTTCGAGCCTATCAAGCAAGACTGACTCCCTCCACACGCATTCCCACACACTATTCATTGGACACAGCGCACTCTGGCGGTTAAGTTTCGACGCGCGAAACTCAATTCGAATTCATAGTCAAGCTAACTCCACACATTAAGTCTTGAGAGTGTGCAGCAAAAATTCAGAAAAGTTCTTTCAGTTAAACAATTAAGACGTTGAGCCGATACTCTCCATAAAGGCGGTACTTATAGAGAAAAAGTTGCTAGGATCTGTGAAATTACATTAGAAAAGTTCAAAAAAGCAGTTGATAACGGGCTAATTGTTGACGATAAAGACATACGCAAATGGGCATTACAAGCACAAAAAGAGGTTAGCCATGAAGATTTTCGCTTCCGCGCTTCTCGAACATGGCTTGCTAAATTTAAAAGCAAACACAGAATAGTTTTCAGAAAAATAAATAAGTTTGTTACCAGAAAGACTTTGGAAAATGTCGATGAGTTAAAAATGAAATCAGATGAATTTGTAGCCAGTTTGAAGCAAGAGTTAGCCAATGTTGGAGTACAGAATGTTTATAATTCCGATCAAAGTGGTTTTCAATTGGAAATTAATTCCGGAAGAACTTTGGCTCTTGAAAGAGAAAAAAAGGTGGAATGCGTTCTCCAGTCTATTTTGTCAACGACCCACAGTTACACTATCCAACCACTAATATCTGCTGACGGGAAACTTCTTTCACCTCTATTTCTAGTTCTAAAAGAACCGAGCCGAAAATTTGGACCAATTGTAGATAGGACATTATTTAGGCCGAGTAATGTGTACGTACTCTCTAAATCTGAATCAGTGAAAAGTCACTGATTGTCAGTGAAATCTCACTGATTCAAATAGCTAGAATCAGGTCACTGACAACCAGTGAAAAGTTACTTACTCATTCAGTGAAAGTTTCACTTTTGACAGTTGGCAGCACTGCACCACGTCAATTTAGCAGTCATAATAAAATAAGATTTTAGTAGATTCAATGAAATAATCATATTAAAAACTTAAAACCCATAGATGTGATCAAATATTAAAAATTGTGAAAAGATTTGATGCTTCTAAATGACAAAAAACCTCACATATTTCTTTACTTTCAAAATTCGACTGTTTTCTTCATGTTACGGATTAAATTGTATGAATCAAGACTTGCTGAAATTCGCCGTGACGAATTGGGGCGAATTCGAGTGTGTATTATACTCTCACGAATTCAGACGCATTGACACTAATGATGAAGCTAACTTCAAACCGTTGCACCTTATTTGTACGTATAGTAAGATTAACAATTGAAATACCGTCTTCTCGAATTTACACGCATTGACACACTGGTCCAATGCATCATTGTCGCAAAGCGGTATTTATGGGCGCATCGATAAAAAGCCGGGCAGCCAATGAACGTCGCTGAACAAAAATATCCTGCCCACTCACGGTAAAAGTGGTGGCCCCTCCAGCGTGGAAATAAAAGAATCGTTACGTTTCAAGGAAGGGGAAATAGGCGAGACTTTACTGTTATTTCTTTTGATACAAATGAATTTCGTGTTATGCAGAGAACATAAAATCCGGAGATTCACCAATCACCGCATCACATCAGATCATTTTAGCCAGAACGATCTCGACATACCGCGGAATTCAAATTTACAAAAACAATTTCAACCATTTTATTTTATTCTTATAAAAGATAAATTATTGTAATGTTAAAAAAATCAAACGTAAATTTTAGAAATGATATTCAAATCTGGAATTAACTTTTGTTTACTAAGGAAACAGATTATGATAGCAAATACATGCAAAACCGATTTTGCGTATTTTGAAACATAACATACCACTTTGCCGCAAGAGTTCGGCGAGGACAGAGGGTAGAGTACCAGCATTTTCCGAGACAGCGACGGAGGAGGGAGTGGGGGGTACACTACCTGTACCATGAAAATCCTGCAGAGTAGTGGTCCCAGGGTTAGCACTTGAATTCCCAGACAATGCCGCTGAGGTGGCACTACCCATGTAGAAACCGCCCCATTTGTCCCCATTTCAATTAGGGCAGTAGTCAGAATCTCACTAGAACAACTGGACTAGTAAGTTCTAATCAGGACCCTTTAAGGCACTGCTGAGACTTTTTATTCCTTATGACTGGAAAAACTATGTGCGCCTAGTTAGACCCTAATCTTGTATTTGATCCAGGTTTTAGTTGGTTCCTGATTTAGATAAAAGAACCAAAAAATTCTATTCAGGCACTGGTGGGGCCTTAGTCAGCATAACCCAGATAAACTTCATGAAGATGGCGGTGTAGTATATATGATGCAATGCCATCTTCAGAAGTTTGTATGCACTAAATTATGCTTTAGTAAACAGGCGAATGGCTGCCCTAACAACACGTGACAGCAAACTAAAATTTATTTTCATCTGAAGCATCCGAGTGTTTAACACTTATAAACACGAGTTTTTAATGAAAATAACATCACGTAAAGGTGGAGGGTCTCTAAGGCCGGTTTTTGACCCAAATTATTGTTGGGCCAAAAAATCCGAAAAAATTCCTACAGTATTTACTAACAATAAGAAGTCAATTCCACCATAAACGGACCCCGCCCCCCCTATTCACCCCCACCACCCCTTAGAAAAATGACAACTTCGCTGCTTGTATACAGCTGTCAAACTTGTATTTGCTTGATAAAGTACACTATGAACTCTCTATGAACTACCTTCACTCTTATTTACCATTTTTAGCCTTGTACTCCCTCCCCTCAAGGAGGGTGGTGGGGGTTTGTTTATTTTAGTTTTAATGCGGGTGGGAAGCCCACGAAGAGGTCCCCTGGCGCTCAAGCTATAAAGCCTATTGTGCCACACCCTTACTTGTTCACTCTCAGCAGTCGACCCCAGACCTCTTGACGAAGCCCAGTATGTCGACCACTGATAGCGTTGCAATTTTCTCTGTTTCCATAAAATTGGCCCCGAGGGTCTGTTGTCTGAGTCTAGCTAATGCCGGGCACTGGCATAATACATGCAGGGATGTTTCGTCATCCCTGCCGCATTTCCTGCACTCTGACGTGGGGTTATACCCCATATTGTGCATATGATAGTTCAAGTGGTTGTGCCCTGTTAGGGCCCGTACCACTGTCCTTATATCTTTCTTGGGTAAACCTAAGATTTCCCTAGCTCTGCCCATCCTATACGTATACCCCAGGATGGATTTCGCCTGACGGCAACCCTGGGTTTGTTCCCAGCATTCCCGGTGTTTTGTTCGGATCCCGCTCCCAATGGCCATTCCGGCACAGCAAGACGCTATTCCCAGTACGCCATTCCCGCCTTTTCGTTGCCCTTGATCCCTGTGTGACCAGGGACCCATATGAGAGCCACTTTGTTTCTTTCTGCAAGTTGGTTTAATGCCTTTTTGCATTCCCAAACCAGTTCTGATGTTATAACTGGTTTCTCTATTGCAGTTAGTGTCGCTTGGCTGTCCCAACAGATCGTAATATGTCTGCCAGCAGCGTTTTGCTCTATCAGTGTTTCAGCACAGCGAAGGAGGGCCAGGACCTTCGCTTGAAAGACAGTAGCGTGTCGCCCAAGTGTGATCCCTATCCCTTTCCCTCTCTTGCTGTCATAAATTCCTGCTCCTGACCCTCCCTCTCCCCTGGTGCCATCTGTATACCAGAATTCCCCTTGGAGAAGCGGGTTACTATTTGCTTTCCACAGATCCCTGCTTGGGATGCAGACGCGGAAAGCTTTGGCGAAGTTGAAGCATTTTGTTATTTTATCTTGCCTCATCTGCAGAATCGGCAGTGCGCTAATATCACTCAGTAGTGTAGTGTGTCTAGTCCCCTTATAAGACCCATCAGCGTTTCCAGATGGGTCCCCTTGACTAGGATTACAAAGTCATCCACATAGCCCTGAGTATAGTACCCCTCCTTATTTGGCCTTCGAAGGAGGCCGTCCACCACAATGCACCATGGGGGGGGGGGGGGCGACAGGACACCCCCCTGTGGGCAACCCCGTGGAGCTATCCCCCTTACGAGGCCTTCACCCCATCTGGTTTCGATTCTTCTCCGGCGTAGCATACTTCCTATCCAGCATACTAGCTGGACCGGCACGCCACATCTCAAAGCCTCTCGACAGATAACTTCTGAAGGAGTATTGCTGAAAGCACCCTCTATGTCCAAGAAAGCGCCCACAGCATACCCCTTTTGTTCCAACTGCTGCTCCAATTTTGCCAAAAAAGAATGAAGCGCAGTTTCTACAGAGCAGCCTGCCTGAAAAGCATGCTGCCCTCTATGCAGCGGGGAGGCCAAGAGCACCTCATACCTAATGTATCTCTCGACCAGCTTCACCAGCGTCTTCAGGATAAAAGACGTTAGGCCGATTGATCGGAAATATTTGGCAGCAGTGTAACCCTCCCTTCCAGGTTTGGGTATCAAGGCCACTCTGCCATACTTCCATGCCGATGGCACGTGTTTAAGGGATATACTTGCCCTAAATCAGAGGAGGGACGACTAAGTCGATGCCTTTTTGTAAAAGCTCTGGATAAATGCCATCCGCCCCTGGTGATTTAAAGGGACAGAAGGACCCTACGGCCCATTCCACCTTTTTGTAATCAGCGACCTTAACGGCGAAATTCCAGTTGGCCCTTTCCACCCCTTGACCCCGGCCTTCCTCCTCTTGGTCGGTTCGGATTCGCTGAAAACCCCGGAAAGTGAACTTCCATCAGGTGATTCAGTGTTGCTTCTTCATCTTCGGCAAACTCAACATTATCGAGCCTTATGAGCCCGAGGTGAGCTTCCGGATTTTTCGCCAGGATCTTGTGGAGTTTCGCAGTTTCCGGAATGTTTTTCGATTCCTCGCAGAAACCCCTCCAATCTTCCTGCTTATACTACCTTATGTTTTTATTGTATTCACACTGGGCCGTCTTATAGATGTCTCAGTCCGAAGGCAATTTAGTTCTATTTGCCCTATTGTACAACATTCTTGTCTTTTTACGGAGTTTTTCCAGGTGGGTGTTCCACCATTCTGCTCCCTTCCTAGACATAATTGTGCTTGTAGGACAATTGTTTTCATATGATGTTGTCAGAGCCCTTCGCAGAAAATCCGCGGCGTGCTTCAACTCATCAATGGTACCATAGCTTGTGGGGAATTCCGCAAGCATCCCTTCTCACTCCTGTTTTTAGTCTGGAATGTGGGAGTATCACCCAGACTCAAAATCTCCAGCTCTGTGCCCGCTATATATTCAATTAAATCTCTCCATCTGTCATTGATGTTTGTGCTTCCCCACACCGTGTGGTGAGAGTTTGCATCACAGCCCAACAGCAGAGGGATCTTGTTCTCTTGACAATACCGAATTAGAGCCTCGACCTATCTGGGAGGCGGGGGTCCCTCGGCGTTGCCAGGGTAATAGGCCGAGACAATAAATACCTCTAGCCTTTCTCCGCTACTGCCCCTGATTCTCACCTTAATAACGGTGACATCTCTAGAGCAGAATTTAGGCACCAAGATCGCATCCATATCCTTGACGGCTATGCATGCCTTTGGCGTTTTTTTGCGTGGCCCCTTATATATGGAGCCACATCCTGACAAGCCACAAATCCTTTCCCTGTATAACCAGGGTTCTTGGATTAGGGCGAGCCCTGTCTGCACCACAGACATGCGTCTGGCTAAAACCGCCGAGGCGCCTTTGCTGTGGTGCAAATTAATCTGCGTAATGGAGATTCCCGTCTCAGCCATTGAGAGGCTAGTTCGGGGCACCTCCGGACGCTTCTGGGACCCCTGCGGATCCCAGTTGGGTCACCCAGAAGGTAACCCTACTCGCCCCTAGATAGGGACGATAATCTAGAGCCGCAAGGGCTCAGATTGAAGATTCGGGAAGGCCAACGACTAGAATCCAGCCTCTCCCCCTTTCGACCTGGATGCCTGCCTGTCGGAAAACAACTTCCACGAATCAGTTTGTAGAGAGGGGTTCTGAAAGCTCAGGCGCCTCAGAACGATCGCCGGACTCTCGGGGTTGCCCGGAATCAGTACGGTCGCTCTGCGGTACCTTTGCAGACACTCCGTCCCCTTGACTTCCAGGTTCAGACCTTCTTTAAGCCTGAACATTGGGGTTTTCTCCACAATCCAGTCTCGCGACTAGATGTCCGCGGCCTCCACAATGATGGCCCCCGACCTGATGAAGATGTCGTTGAATCTGGGGGCGCGTCCCTCGGGAGGTAACGTGTCAATCCCTTTTGAGATTTCATCCCTCAACCTGTCCAAATCCTCGAGAGTGAGACAGTTATCAGGATAACCCGACGCAACGACAACTCTCACCAGGGCCCTATGTTACCAGAGCCTTCTGCCGTTTCAACTCCCTATTCGGCGGAGTTTCTCCGGAGCCCTTCTTCCTCTTGCCTATAGAATAAGCCTGAGGAGTTGCTCCGGGTAAAGTTTCCGCAGCCACTGCCCCCTGTGAGGAGCCTTGGTTGCTGTTTGCGAGCCGCGCATTACGGGCTCTTCTTCTTTGTGCTTCGCTACGGTGGCTCTTCCCTACGGAGAGTTCCGTTAGCTGCACTTCCACGGCTTCGACATAATTGTCTCCACCATCTTCACTATTTCGCACCGCCTCTGGTGGGTTTCCCCCTACGGAGCCTCCCTCTTTCGGCAATGGGTTGGATGAGGGACCCGAAACGTATCCCTCATCGTTTATGTTTTGTTCTTTAAGTTTGTTTGGAAACATTTCTGTTCCACGAGAAGCTAGAGAAATAAGAAACACCCCCCACAGAACGCCGCTTGCAGGAGGCGGGTCTAAATACTATGGGATTCGACCTGGTGTCCCAAAGTCTCCGTTAGGACACCTCCTTTGAAACCCCCGCCTGACCACCTCTACTAATAGTTAAACTTACAAACATAAAATATCAGTTAAAGGATCGGATTTTAAATAAAAGAGATTAAATTTCAACCAAAAACAGTTGCATTTTACATGAAATAATTGATTTTTTGAGAAGATTGTTCAGTTCTTAATAGAATAGGTGAATTTAAAATCCAAAGGAACGACTTTTTTGTCAAAATAGACGAATGTTCAACCAAATAGTTGAATTTCCAACCAAAAAAAAGAGTTTTTCAATAAATTATTATTTTTATAAAACAGCTATCTCCCTTGCTATAAGGTATTTGTATACTTTTACAAGCAATAAAGTACTACTAGTACTAGTCAAGAAATAAAAAAAGGGTAATCCAAAATGTTGAACTTTCAAGCCAAAAGACGAATTTTTTATACAACAATTCCGTTTTCAACTCGAAAATAAGAATTAAAAAAAAAAACAATTTTCAACCAAAAAGTTGCAGTTTTAACTAAAAAAAGGGGAAATTTTTTACTTGAAAGATTACTTTTCTATCAATAAAGATGAACTTCTGACCAAAAAGATCAATTTTCAACAAAAATGGCAAAAAATTAAATGTGAACTGAAAATATGAATTTTCAAGAAAATAGTTCAACTTTCAATCAAAGAGATGAAACTTCTAACAAAAAATTCAACAAAAACAAAACGAATTTTCAACCGGCCCATGCACGCCTGGCGCTTAACAATAAAATAAAGTATTGTTTTTCTGGACTTTCGAAAAATTTGCCTCAATCCAAACCTGAGTTGCCGTTGAAAAATTCGACTTATAACTCACGCGCTGAGTCGACTCAGATTTTTTCGACTCAATTTTCAGCTGAGTCGGTTCGGAAAATTCGACTGATGACTTGCGCGCTAAGTCAAGTCAGATTTTTTCGACTCAATTCTCAGTTGAGTCAAATCGGATTACAGTCGGTTCAATTAGACTCATGCATATCACTGGGTTAAATACAACTTTCCGACTTAAGAGTTCCCATGTTGCGGGAGTGTCGTGTTCATTGCTGTGGACTTTACACTCGACTGACTCAAGTTTGATTCCTGATGAAGGTGCATTTTTCCGTTTCAGGTTCATCACAATTTTTAATTATTCGAACTGTTTAAATTAAATATGTGTAATGATAACAATATTAATTATAGTTAGTGCTGACAGAATCCAGTTCTTCATGTAGGAAAACATCTACTACAATTGAAGTACGAACTACTTTATTGCACTCGCGCATGATTTAGGCCAAATAAATATTTATTCGAATCAGTGGAATTCCTTGATTCGAGACAAACTAATTGACCTATAAAATGAATACATTTCAATGAAAAGTAAGTAAGTTATAGTTATTTAAATTATTTTAAAAATCATTTTTTTCCCATTTTTGTATTTTTACTTTCTCTATGAGAAAATAAATATATATGCTAATTAATCATAACGAGGAAGAAAAGTGCTCATCTAATGAACAGCATGCAGTGGAAACACCCGAGATTTAATTGGATGCGATGATATGCATAATTGAAGCAGGCAAAGGCCGTGTGGGAATTTCCCAGCTTAGCCTCTTTTAATTAGTGGCCCTCTAGAGGCCTCATAAAGGCGGCCCACTGGGAGAAAAATGGTAGGTTCGATTGTTCAAAAATGTAGAAAAACACGTTTTTAACATGAATTTGTTGAACCTTTTTTTCTATGTTGGACGTTTCTTGACTGTTGGCATTCTGGAGGACCTGTAAGGCCCTTTCAAGGGCCTAAAATATATGCTCCTTTGTCCCAAAAAAATTTCTCAGTCCAATCACTTGATTAAAATTGTATCATTCAATTTTTTAGGGATCTGTGAGGACCAGTTTTCGAATTTTTTGAAATTCTTTAAATTCTTATGTTAAATGCAAATAGCGAAAAAATGAGAATCTTTACAATTTTATTTTTATAGTCTTGTAAAAATCTTATTTCTTATACTTGCCCGGGTAAAAATATTTGGTCTTGATTTTGTCTTGAATGTCTTCAATATGTCTCACCAGCTTAACATTGGAGATATACAGACTTCTCTTGCATTTATGGCTGTTAACTGTGCCAAGACAAGACCAGGTAGACTTTTCTTAAGACAAGAAGTGTAAGTCTTGATAAATATACTGAATTGCTCTTAAAGAAAATTATATTACCAATTTGTGGCTTTCACATTTGCCAGGGTCAAAATTAGAGAAGTTTTAGTTAGTAAATTTTATTGTCCATTATACTCCGACCTCTATAAACTATGGACCTCACCGGCAGGGCCTGCTATTTCCAGGAATCAGGTAGCTAGGTGAGGACCAAACAGTTGACATCTGCTGAGGATTAAAATTTTACAACCGATAAAACTTGTAATTTTATAATAAA
Organism: Andricus curvator; assembly: GCA_932195095.1. Taxonomy (NCBI): domain Eukaryota; kingdom Metazoa; phylum Arthropoda; class Insecta; order Hymenoptera; family Cynipidae; genus Andricus; species Andricus curvator. The sequence goes on from CAKNYM010047656.1 coordinate 24,006, forward strand.
TAATTTTTGAATAAGAAATTCGGAACCTGCCTGTCTCAACAACTGCAGGCATATAAAATTTTCCATGAAAAGATTAAAACTGTCATTTTCTAGAAGTATCTAGTGAACTGTTGTAGATAGGAGAAAATGGACAATATTTTTAGTTTCGCCATCCAAACAACATAATTATTGCAGATAAATAAACTTATTATAAGATAGTTAAATAATTAAGACACGAAATATTTCGAGATGATTTGATTTATTTTAACTCAATGATTAACTTATTGACATCTATGAACTGTTCGCTCGTAATCAGCCGATTATCCGAATCGGTCCGTCTCTCTAAACCACCCGGCAGGAACTGAACTTGGATCCAAGGCACAGTGCAGTTCTGCATTACCTGCCTTCGAAGTGAACACTTCTCGGAAGGCGACAAGTGACCACCCAAGGACAAAGGGGCCATGTGTTCTTTTGATAAGGACCCACTCTATTCAGGTATCTAAAGACTAGGCTGGCTCTTGGCTCTGCATGTTCCTCTCTGCGGTATTTTCTTACATTCGGCCAACCTGAAACAATAAATCTGTCCCCAGATTGATAAATCCGAGAACAATAAATAAATTAGTTACATTTTTGAATCATATCTGTCTCAGATTATTCTCCATGCAATGTTTCTATCAATTTAAAGTAAGACTAGATCATGCGTCTGGTTGGGTTGCTCCATTTCTCTCTGCAATCTCGACCCCATTGCGTCCTTCTAATTTTTCTCTGAAATAATCAAAATAAATTTTCATGCGGTGTTATTTTCATTTCATGCCTTAATTTATTCTCATGCAAGTCAAGATGCTCGGCTCTGCAGCGCCTTAAGCATCTGTGACTTTCTACTGCGATACTCAATCGAGAGGTTTTCTTGTATCTTTTCATCCAATCACATGACACTCAACTCAGGGAGTTTCTTGTATCTGTGACTCCCTGCTCAATGCTCAACCCTAAAGGGTTTCTCGCATCTATAACTGAATCCAATGACACTCAACCCTAGGGGGTTTCTTGTATCTGTGACTCGGCTCAATGCTCAACCCGGAAGGGGTTCTTGCCTCTATACATCGTGGCAGTCATGGTATCCAATCCTTCCGGCGGGCCACTATCTGTCCATGCAAATTATCAACTGTTTATCGTGCGTTACATTTTCTGGCATTTTCTGTAACCCAAAATAATGTTAATCATATCTCGTCTATTAGTATGTTCAATTACCAACTCATTCATCGTCGTCCTCATGTTGATACGTGAGCCACAGCTTGATATGATCCACAGAAGCCACTGTCTTGGCTAGTCGGTGACCTTCTTGCAAGTCCTCCACCATATATCGGTCATTGGGTAATACTTCCATCACCCTGAAAGGACCTTTGAACTTCGACAGCAACTTCTTGCTGCTTCCGGTGGCTGCTTCACTGGTAATTTTCAACATCACCAGTTGTCCTTGTTGGAACCGCTCCGCCTCTTTTCTAGATTTGTCGTAGCGCTTCTTCTGATTTCTCTGGTCTTTTGTAATGTACTGTGACATCTTTTGCCTTAATTCGTTCAAGTCAATTCTCTCAAAATGAGTTTGAACTTCCGCCAGCAATACTGCTTCCTCTATCGGTCTACCTTTGTATCCTATCAAAGCCTCCAACGGCGATACATTTGTAGCTTTATTCCTGATGGTATTTATATTGCTCTGGACACCTTTTACTAGCAAGTCCCAATCTTTTGAATCAACACACGCTGCTGTTGGAGACAATGCATTTAAAATGGTCCTGTTATATCTCTCTACTTGTGCATTGGCTCTTGGAGTAGCTACTGCATTTAGAGTATGTTTGATGTTGTAAGATTCACAGAAAATCTTAAATCTCCTTGCTGTGAAAGCGTTGCCTCTGTCGCTGATGATTCTGGTTGGTGCTCGAAACAAATACATCAGATTCATAATAGCTTTCACCGCCCCTTTCGTACGCGTACTTTTCACAGGCTCGACAATAGTGAACTTAGTGAATGCGTCAACAATCACGAATACATATTTATTGTCCCTGTGACTTGTCTCAAACGGCCCCATGTGGTCTACATGAATAGTGTGGAAAGGGATCGGTTCTTTTGGTATCGGGTTCAGTTTTCCTTGCTTTTTCGTGATCTTCTCTTTTCTATAGGCGCATTCCAGGCATGCGCCTACATACTTTGTCCCAAATTGTCTCATGCCAGCAAACCAATAATTTTCTGATATTCTTTCCAGTGTTTTTTTTATTCCTAGATGCCCACTGCTGTCATGACATAATCTGCATATTTGCATCCTGGCTGCTCGGGGGACAACCCATCGTTTGATCGCTTTGTCATCTTTATTCTTCAATTTTCTGTACAGTTTATTTTTTTCGAGAACGTAATTATCAAAATACTGTCTGTTGTCTCTGCCTACTTGCTCTCTCTCTAATATTTTGATAATAGTACTCAGTTAATCGTCTTGCAGCTGAGCAGCTCTTATCCAATCTCCCTCAGTCAAATCAATAGCATTAATTTCTACATCTACTATCGGATTCCTACTCAAAGCATCAACATGCTGCATTTTAGGTCCTGGTCGATATTCAATTCCAAAATCATACTCTTGGACTTCCATCCACCATCGGCCTATTCTTGGTATCAAATCCCTTTGTGATAACGTGGTCTTCAATGCATTGCAATCTGTGAGAACTTTAAATTTTTGCGGGAGTAGATAAGTACGAAAATGTCTCATCGACAATACAACTGCCATAGTCTCCAACTCGTAGGAATGATAGTACCTTTGTTCTTTTGTCGTCTGTTTACTGAAATACGCAACGACCCTTTCTTGATTTATATCATCTCGTTGAATGAGAATTCCGGCTACCCCTAGAGAACTGGCATCCGTGTGTAATTCGGTTTTGAACATTGGGTCATATATGGCTAAGATCGGTCGAGATGTCAACTCTCTTTTCACGGTCTCGAACGCCTGCTGTTGTTCCTCACCCCAACACAACGGGACGTCTTTGCGGGTAAGTCTGTTCAAGGGCTCAACCATCGTTGAATAGTTTTTCACAAATTTTCTAAAATACCCAGCGAGACCTATAAATTGCCGAATTTGCTTGACGTCTTTTGGCCTTGCCATTTTTTCTACTGCCTCTATTTTCTTCGTTCCTAGTCTTACTCCCCGTTCACTGATCTCTCGTCCCAAATAGTCTATTTCAGTACGAAGGAATTCACACTTGCTCAATCGAACCGCTAGCCCACTATTTCTTAATTTCTCAAAAACTTGTCTTAATCTGTTTAACCCTTCTTCAACAGTTTTTGATGGAATAATGATCTCATCCATATAAGAAGAGGCAATATTGTTCAATAATTCACCCAGTGCTTTGAAAACTGCGCGTTGAAAAACAGCTGGTGAATTCGCTAAACACATAGGAACGCGCAGAAATTCCCAATGTCCATCGGGCGTGACGATTGCTGTTTTCTCGATTGAATTCTCCGCCATCAGTAATTCATAAAATCCTGATTTTAAATCTAGGGTAGTATAATATTTGTATCCCCTTCCCAGTTGGTCAACTTGGTCATCAATAAGTGGTAATGGGAATTTATTTTTTATTGTGATAGCATTTAATCGTCTATAATCAACACACATGCAATAATCGCCGGTTTTCTTTTTAACTAATATTACTGGATTTGCATATGGTGAATTCGACTCTCGTATAATCCCGTTTTCTAACAGTCCTTGAATCAAATCTCTGAGTATTTTTCTCTCGTTCTCGGGCAGTTTGTACGGTCTATATACTTCGGGTTCATCCGACATGCATTTTATCTCTAGTGAAACCAAATCACACTTACCCAGATCACGCATTGAGAATGCAACACAGTCCGAAAATTCCTTCAGGATCTGCATACATTCCTGTCGGGCGTTGTCCTCTAGGTGACCCAACAGCACTGTTGTGTCTGGAGTTTCCTCATCTATGATACTCGCAGCATTCACGTCGATTTTTGGCAGGTTATTCACTGCCATTTTTCCGTTCTTTATAGTCGTCATGACATGAGGTTGGTTCATGAAATCTCGTCCCACAATCAGATTATACTTCATGCTACTATCTGGCACTATTGTTGTTCGTACCTTGGCAGATACTCCCATCACTTGTATTTTAACTTTTGCATACTCACTCACTTGTACTGCGTTCCCCATTCAATTGTTCAGGGTCACCGGTAGATCCCTTTTTATTGTATTCTATTTACAAAAGTCAGCTTTGGACGCTCGTATCAATGTGTGTGAACTCCCTGTATCTAAAAGGCACTTCACTTTCTTTTTATTGATGTAGGCGTTCACTAATGCACTGTTTTTCTTTTCATTTTCCACTGAATTCCCTCCACTATTGGATTCTTTTGTTGTTATGTCTGTATTTACACTATCCAATTCTGCTGCGTTTATACCTTTTTGTCTAATGCAATCTTTACTATCATGCCCATACCACTTGCACTTGTTACATTTTTGTTTGGGCTTCGGGCATGCGTTCATCATGTGTCCCGGTTCATTGCAGTTAAAACAAGATTTTTCTCTTCTTTTCTTGTTGCCTTTCTCGACTGACTGCTTGCTTTGATCTTGAGGCAGGTGCGTTTCTTCTTTTCTATTTTTGTTGTCATCTCTTTTTTTTTCATGAAAGCTCCCTTTGCCATGACTGGGCATGGTCCCCATTGTATACATGTGTGCAGTAAACTCTTTAACACTCTCAATTCTTGCTGCTCTGATTTATCTGGCTATATTTTCATTCGGTATTCCACCGATGATCATGTCAATATAGTCCTTTTCGCTCAATTTTGCTTCTGTTCTATCTAGTAGTAATGATTTTTCAAAACAATAATCACCCAATGATTGCCCCTGCTTGGCGATGTACTCCATGGCTTTCTTCATAAGCGAGTCGAATACTTAGATTCTTCCAAACTTCTTCAATAACTCTTCTTTTGCTGTTTTCCAGTCACTTATTTCAAGCAGTTGAATGCATTTGGCCGCATTTCCTTCTAGACGAGTGGTGGCAGCAATCATGATTCCCACGTCACCCCAATGACAGATTTGAGCTATGTTTTCTACTCTTTTTATCCAGGTTTCTAAGCTCGTGCCTCTGTTCGCGGGATCATATTTCGGGATCAATTTTTCTTCCCCAATCTTGGGTATCCTTGACACATTTCTCTTTTCTTTAAGTATTAATATCTCCGCTTGCAGTCTTCTGATTTCAATTTGGTCGGCTGTCAACATCGATGTGTCACTATTTTCCCACCTTCTCTCATCCTGTCTTCGGTCCTCTGGTTCGTATTCCCCACTTGGATTCCTGGACCGACTCGATGAATGTGTGAGAGGGCTGCGACTCCTCGAATTTCTTCTGTTCTGGCATTGACTTCTTTCAACCCTCGTAGTATACTCGTCGGTTCTTCTTCTTATGCGGTTCGCACTCGTGTCTTCAACCCTCGACGTTTCTTTTCTAGGCCTCGGACTCCTTGATCGGCTTTCCGAACGACGGCTGTTTCTTCTTCTTCGTTTGGGTTGATATTCATTCGTCAAACGTTTTCCTTCTCTGGAATGACGCCTGCTTCCTGATCTTCTCCTTATCGATCGATCCCTTAGCGGCGTATACCTGGAAATCGATCTTCGAGGCGTTCTCCTTCTATAATCTCTGGACCCTGATCGATCAGTTGATCTCTCCATTGAACCTTCCCCTCACTAGATCTTCGTAGTCAGGTGCCCCTCCTCACACTCTCCCGTTCACAAAGGGGCGCGTACCCTGCACTGCACTAACACTTATTGTATTTCCACACACAGCAGAATGCACTTAAAGGTCACTAATCCCACTTCTGACATATAAGATAGTTAAATAATTAAGACACGAAATATTTCGAGATGATTGGATTTATTTTAACTCAATGATTAACTTATTGAAATCTATGAACTGTTCGCTCGTAATCAGCCGATTATCCGAATCGGTCCGTCTCTCTAAACCACCCGGCAGGAACTGAACTTGGGTCCAAGGCACAGTGCATTTCTGCATTACCTGCCTTCGAAGTGAACACTTCTCGGAAGGCGACAAGTGACCACCCAAGGACAAAGGGGCCATGTGTTCTTTTGATAAGGACCCACTCTATTCAGGTATCTAAAGACTAGGCTGGCTCTTGGCTCTGCATGTTCCTCTCTGCGGTATTTTCTTACATTATTAACACATCAACAATAAATAACATGAAGATAAATAATATAAACATTTTATAAAGTTTGAAGTGGATTAGTGATGACCCTCAAGACATCAAAAATAGTATGGTTCCGTCTCACGAGCTAGACCTACAGAATGACTTGGAATTGACTTGGATTGGTCTTTACCCAAGACAAAATCAAGACCAAATATTTTTACCCGGGTGGTATCACTTGAATTTAATTCAAAAGTGTGTATGCAAAATAAGACATGTTAACTTTCAAAGTGAATTGTTATAAACAAATTATATAAACTAATAATCAGTGATGAATTTTTGTCATCCAATGTTAGTGCTTGATATAATAGACAAGCTATATAATCAGATACACAGTGAGCATATTCATAGGTTAATGAAGATTTTTTTCCCTCTAATAACATGTCTTTAAATTATATTGACATTCATGTTCACCTATAAATACTTGCCATCCATTTGTTAATTTTAGAAACAAATTGTCGGCATCGTGGATTTTTTTATATAATATACTTATGGAATTAACAAATAATATTATTAGACAAAAATTGATCAGGCTACATCACAGTCAATATATATGTAATTTGAAGACATCTGAATGAAAAAATGATTTATTTCTGTCTAGGAATGTGTTCACAGCGCATTTGTTTGTACAATTTGTTTATAAAGTGAACAAATAATATTTAATAAGGCAAACTTTATCAGTATATATAAATGTCAATATAATTTGAAGACACACTTGAAAGAAAAAAATATCTCTTACTGCCTGTAAATATGCTTCATGTGCCTTTTTTATATAATTCGTTTATCACCTGAAAAAATATCAGATGACAAACATTCATCAGTAAACATCACAGTCAATAGAATTTAAAGAAAACTGAACGAAAAAACTATTTGATTCTGCTAAAAAATGCGGTAACAGTGCATTTGTTTATATAATTTGTTTACAACATTAACTAATAATTTTGGATGACAAAAAATTATCAGTAAACATCATAGTCAATAAAATTTGAAGACAAGAGCATGGAAAAGCGATTTCTTTCTTTCTATAAATGCGCTCACAGTGCATGTGTTTAATATAGTTTGTTTATAAAGTTGAAAAATATTTTCGGGTGCAAATTTTTTACATGGATATATCGTAATTTGTTTATAAAAATCAACCAACATTAGTCGAAAATTTTTGTATACACTTCTACGCATTAAATATAAATAAAAACATTATTATTGTTAAAAAAATTGTACGAGAAACTACAGTATAATCAAACAATGCGAATATATGTGACTCGTTTTGTGGTAAAGTTAGAATCATATTGTTTACATTAGTGTAGTCACTAGCGTGCGTGGCTTACAATTTTGCGGTTAGGGTTCAGTTCTTAGTGTGGGCGAATATTCTGCGATATTAAATCCCAGATAACAATTGTGCACGCACGATGCGCACATTGTGCGGGTATTCGTGCGGGTTACCCCGCACGTCGTGCACGCATATGATCACACAGCTGCGACATCGATTGATGCACACATGGGTCGCACGTCGTACAGTCACAATGCGTGCGGGCAGATTGCACACACGAAGTGCAGGTCCAATGGGAGGGTTAATCAATAATTAATTTAATTGTTTTTAAATGTAAAATAACAAGTGGAAAATGGATTTTATATCGTTTATTATTTTATGAAAGTCGTGGGTCTACATACAGGCGCGGATCCAGAGGGGGGGCCACGGCGGCTTGCCCCCCCCCCCAAACGCCCAGACTCGAATTTTTCAAATCAGATAATTGAAGTTCACTATATACATATATCAATGTTACAACCAACGTTGTTACAACTCTTGCCAATGTAGATTCCCATAACTATGTAATTCTCGCAGCCAATCAGGGTTTCAAATTCTCTCATGGATGCAAGAGACATCATTTTATTGTGAATAACCATTTAAGGTGAACAGGGAATGAACTCAGGGCGCAGCCCCATGTTAGTAGATTAGTGGAATAGTTTTGACCAATGATGTGGTTGTCAGAGTATTTGCAATAACCTGATTGGGGGGGCATCCGTATACCACGTGGACAATTTTTGACCACTTTTTGAGCCCCACCCCCGTGGACAGCCGTGGAATTTTGATGAATACCCCCCCCCCCCACGCACACACTTTGTCCACGTGGACATATTTTATGAAAATATAGATATCATTGGTCTTCAAAAGCAAGGAGGCCAAAACGAGCGATGAATTGGCCGAAATTTTGGATTTAATTGAGAATGTGAGCTTAAACACGGTTTGAAGTCCAAACAAAAAGTCGTGAAAATAGTATTAGTTTTTCATGTGTGTCCACGTGGATTCTAGCCCGACAATTTTGCCATACCCCCCTCCCCCCCTAAACTCTCCACGTGGTATATGGATGGCCCCTTGGTCAAAACTATTCCACTATTCTACTCATCTACCATACCATGTCCTCCATGGGACTTTTAAAAAGAAGCAAAAAACTTCGGAGAAAGCTTACTATTTTGGAATTTATCAATATTTTTAAAAACATTAAAGTGTGTTTACTGTATTGAATAGAAATTTAATTTAAAGTCATCAATGTTAGAATTATTGAACTATATATTATTTTAATTGTTTTTTTGAAGAAAAATTGTTAAGCCACCAAGCATGAAATACGTATTATCATTGAAGAAGCATATTTATATTCTGAAACATCATAATTCAGGGTGGCCGCTGGACCGGGAAACCGGGAAATGACCGGGAATTTTTTGGGACCGGGAAATGACAGTGAATTTATTTTTTGACCGGGATTTTTACAAGTTTTTAGAAGAAAAATCTATCCAATCACTTGAAATATCACAAGCTTCATATCACAAGATATATAATGCAATTTAAAATAAGTTTGATTTCAACTTTTTTTTTAATGCTAAGTTAAAATTTTAAGTTTTTCAATGATGAAATAATTCAGTTTACAATGTGTAATTCTAAAATCTTTGACTATCAAAATTTTCCATTTTAGATTTTCATTTTTAAGGGTACATTTTCAATTAAAAGAATTTAAAAATGCAGTTTTTTAATGATTGATTTTAAAAATTGGGCTGTAGTTCGTGTATTAGAAATTGAACAATAATTGATTGATTTTATTGGGCGATTTTGAATCTGTTAAAATTAAACAATTTACAGATTTTTACGTTAAAAATTGAACTGTTTCAATTCCAAAGCCGTAGTAGTTACTAATCAAATGTAAACTTCCGATTCAAACTTTATAAACTATCTGTTGTTTCAGTCTAAAATATATCATTTTTAACGAATTCAATTTGAAAATTTTTAACCAAGAAAAAGAACAATTTTTTAATAGTCAGAAATGTTTGACTGTTCATTAGAAATGAAAAATTAAATATTTACAACTAAACAATTTGAAACTGAATTGTTTGAAACATAAAGCGTTGAATCGTTTAAATTTCGGAGAGCTAAACTTAAGCTTTTAACATTACAATATTAATTTTAATTGTTCTAATTCAAAAAATTTTTATTTCTAAGTGAAAATGTTGAATTTTTATGTGTGAATACAGATAAAAATGTATTCATTTAGCAAAAATTCGAGTACGTTGAGGAGATATGTAGAAGTTTTTAAATAAAATTTTGAAGCTTTTAAGGATTTTGAAAGGTCCTAAGATAATATAAGAATTGTCTTAAGATTCCTAGGAAAATTTTAAATGATTTTTTTTTTAAATTAATTTTAATAGAATATTTAAGAATATTTCAAAATAAAAGAAAATTGTGACGAATAAATAAAAATTAAACAGTTATAAATTTGGAAAAAATTGGTATAAGTTTAAAAGATATTTAGAAGTTTTGGACAAATTCAAAAATAATTTAAAACTGGAAAAGGTGTTAAAAAAATGTAAAACAAAATGTAGATTTTTGAAGATTTCAAACAAAAATTTTGAAGCATTTTAAGAAGATTCAAAATAATAAAAAAATTGATTAAAATTCCTTGAAAAATTGAAAATGATTTCCTTTTTTGAAAAATTAATTACAAGAGAATTTTTAAAACGATTTCAAAAGGTTTCCAAAACTGTAAAAATAATATTCTGGAAGATTTTAAAGAAATTTTTTTAATTTCGCAGGATTTATTAAAAGCTTTAGGAAAAAATCGAATAATTTAAAAAGATATTCAGAAGTTTTGAAAAATTTTCAAAAATAATATAAAATTTGTAAAGATTCCAAAAGATGTAAAATAAGATGTTCCTGGGGAAACTTAAAGGGTTTTTTTAATGAAAAAATATAGTTTTAAGAGAATGTTTCAAAATAATTCAAAACAAATTTTGATGTGTAAATAACAATTGAACAATTATTCTTTTGCAATGACTTAAAATTGAAATAACTCAACTTCTAATTTGAGAAGTGTTCAATTTAAAAAATTGTGAACTTTTAATTTTTAATGTTTCTAACTTAAATTTGCCTAAAATGATATAATTTTAAATAAATGAGTTGATTCATTCTTCAATTTAGGGCATTGCAAGTAATATCGTGCATTTACAATTATTAATACAAATTTTGATTCGTTGAAACGAATACTTCAGACAAATAATTGTTTAAGAACAAGAAAAAATCTGCCACAGCTCAGATTTGAACCGGGAATCTGAATATCGCAAAAGAGTGGAAATAGACGCCCAAATTTTGTTGTTTAAATGTAATCTTTTTCTAGTTTAAGCTAAACTTCGAAAATATTATGAATATTTTATACTTGTTGATTAATGATTATACCATGGCATACAAGACGCTGCTTGTAAATATAAAAACATAGTTTCTATTTGAACATTTGTTAATTAAGTCAATAAAATTCATGATTAACATAATTACATAGTTTATAATAAAAATTCAAAGCGAAGAAATAACTTTAAAATTATTACCAACCACCCCCTTGAGGGTGGAGGCGGAAGGGGAATTATTGGATGGCCCCTCCCAAAGCCCTTCTCTGGATCCGCGCCTGTCTACATATAACTCACTTATCGCAAATCTTTGGTAAAGTTCAACGCAATTCGTAAAAGAATATTATAATAAAGTTTTCTTCCGTCTCAAACTTTGGCAAAAATATTAGAAAAGCTTAACGAAAAAAAAATCCACTATAACTTAAAATCCAAGAATTCAATTATGGATTATATTGCGATATATTTGATAAAACGCATAAAACTGGACACAATAATGAGACGCCGGGAGTAGGAAAAAACAATGGCTTCTTCTTCTTTGCAAATGGCGGAAAAATGACACATTACGCACTAGTCAAGCGAGCGTTTAGCGATTTTATTTACTACGCGTATCGTTAATATACTGCCATCGCGCGCTTTTTGAAAATGATTATTTTTTTCAATAAAGATTTCGCTCAGTACATTTTAAACTTATATTATTATTGATATTATTCAAACGATTATATATATTTTCATATATAATGATAAAAATTATGCTTAAGTGATTTAATCAATTAACATTTTTTCAAAACTTAATGTATCTACAAATTTTTTATTTATAATTGAACCGCCGCATGGTAGAAGAGGGTATACAATTTTTTGGTCAGAGAGCAAACGGTCCCTGAAAATGATAAAATTATTATTTAACAAATATTTTTTGATTTTATTCATTAAATTCAATTTCCGAAAATTCAAGTTCACAAGAATTTTCAAAAGCGGTCAAAAACCATTGCCCTTAGACCAAAACATGTTAAGCCCGGTTCAATAATTAGTTTTTTATATTTTTAATTTTACGTTAATTTTTAATTTTACGTTAATTTTTAATTTTGATCATTTTAAATTTCCGTAAATTTACGTCATCCCCGGCCATCACCTTGCCTACACGATGCGCGTCGCATAATATCAACACTGCGTGACTGCATGCGTGACAGCGATATGCGACGCATTCTGCTCGCACTCTGGTGCCCATCACTTGAACGAAGCAGGTGTTGGCAAAATTAATGCATTTTCGCACGCACGACGTGCCTCGCATGACGTGCGGGTTCAATGCGTCGCACGATTGCTATCTGGGATAGGTTAGTAAATATTTAAAATTATCTGTACGTTTAATAATTTAATAATTAGTATTAGTTAGGAAAATTAGAGGCAGATGTTTTTTTTTAATAACATTTTCTATGCAGTTAGCCCTAGAGTTTGCCTATATGTGTACTAACTAAATTAATAATGAAAGTTTCAAATAATTTCTCTTTAAAATAACTTTTATATTGCAATTTGGCCAAGAATTGGTATAACAGAGTTGGAGCAGAAAATACAATGTTATTTAGTTGTTTATTTCTACAGCAAATAAAAATGGTTTAATTATTAAATTTGTAATGACCTCCGTGGGTAAGCATGTCGAAACTATGTTGGCCCTCCATAGTTTACCAATGTAGGGCCAACAAAGTAAAGGGGCAAAATAGGGGGCCCACGTGAGGGCTAACTGAAAATTTCCACACGGCTTCTCACTTTTTTAGAGCAATTTCAGTGTAAAAACTAAGGTTTTGAAATGTTTTAGCCTAAAAATTATTTGAATGTATTCAAATATATAAAAATTCCAAACGATTCAAACTAAGTGATGGAATTATACACAAACATTCGATTTTTTAACAATTCGACGTTCATTACAGAATTTTGACAAATATTGAACAATTGGAGATATTATTACCCACATTAAAAAATATTGTACAATAACTACAAACATATGTTCCTTTTTTCTATTAAATAGTGTTATTTGTTTGTGAAATAAGTTAAAATATGTATTTCAGGTGATTTTCTTTACAAATTATGTTATACTATTGTTATTCCTAATACCAGGGAAAGCTAGTGCTAAGTCCATCGACATTAATTTACATTAAATTATTACATACAAATGTAGCGCCATCTATTTTTTCATACAATGGTTATTAACTGATCCATCCATCTACACAAAATAGTATATTGTGCTACAAGTTGAAAAAGCGAGAGATTTAAAACGAGTGTGAAGTTAGCTACCCGAGCGGAGCGAGGGTGGCTATCACACGAATTTTAAATCGTCGCTTTTTCAATGTGCGGGGCACGATACTTTTTCTATAATTTGTTCAAAAGTGCTAGTTTTTGTTTACCTGTTTTTTGTGTAAAAAGAAGGCGATTTTTTGTCGATTGACGCAACAATGACAATGGCAATTATCAAAACCATGGCAATAATATGACAGTAATAATAAGCTGGTTCTCACAATTGAATAGTTGGTCCATAAAGTTGAGGGCTTCAAAATTTCCAATTCTTCGTGAAAAAAACCAAGCACAGTATTTTCGGAGAAACTGACGGTGTTTCTTTGCTTTTGCCAAGTGACAAAAGTACATACAAAATACACAACTCGAGACTTTTCAGGAAATTGATTTTAGGTTAGGGACGAGAGTCGGAAAATAGAATGAAGTTGGCTGCGCACGATGCACGAGTACACCCGAGGCAGCACGAACCCACCCGAAATAACATTTACTTTTTTCACTGTGCCTCACTTTTATCACTGTCCATTTACTTTTTCCACAGCATCTGTCCACTTTTTCCACTGTTGCCCGGAAAGGTCGGCACTGCGCATGCGCCACGTCATCGACCAAAAATCGGTCACTTTTTAAACTAAAAACAGGTGGAAAAACTGGCACTTTTTCGAGAATTATAGAAAAAAATAATAATTTACTCAATCTGTTGTAAATTGTTTCTTTGGAAAGGTTTTTTGCTTCTCCTGTAAAATTAGATTGATTGCACTTAGCACCGTTTAGTTTAGTATATATAGCTAAAAGTTTGTCATAAGAATAACCGCGGGTTTTATTGGGAGTGGGTGCCATTCTACAAAATTGCACGTGTTCCCGGCAAAATCGCGGTAATGTTTCAGCTGTAACCACGTCTCACGACCATGTGATAGGTGGCTACAGTCTCCAATGGACTCAATACGATGATCCGGCAAAAGTCTCGTGCACCCTGAGAACACGGAACGACCCAAGAACGACCGCCTTCTGAATTTTCCCCGCGAGTGTCTTAGCATTTTGTTGACACGCAGGGATGCTTTTCAGGCTATTAATCAGTGAAAGCTTGGCACCTCCAAGAGCACCGATTATCAGGACAACTAGCTTAAGGGCCCTGGAAATCGAGTGTAAATCGCAAATATAGTATTCAGACCAAACGGTGAAGCCATTTTGTCTGATTTTTTGTATAAATTTTCTGAAGAGTATAAAGACTCTCGGTAAAGGCCGCCTTTTTCGAAAAAATTCTATTTTTAATGTAAAAATTGAAAAAAAGAAATTTGCCTCGATAGCATCGTTGTAGTAAGGTATTCTACTATTCAGCGAAGCAGGGAGCAGTAAGGCAGCTTTCGAGCTCGGATTTTCTTTTGGGTTTCCCTAGCGAGAAAAATAAAAACTACCATCCTACATGACTCAAGTCTGCAGGTAATGAAACGCCCACTATGACCAACACTGATTCATTCAGGGGCGAACACACCGTATACGAAAACTAGAGGCCCCTACCTAAATGAGTGGGTAAATTCCCAAAAGGTTTGGGTGGGTGTAGGTGGTTGGGGGTGGATAATATCATGAAATGCAGATTTTGAGTAAAATCAAACTGTAAACAATATAAAATTTTATAATCAATTCGCCTCTGGATTGATGCATACAATATTCACGCCGAATCAGTGTAACTGTACAATTTTCGGAAACTTATTCCGAAATTAGTACCTTGTACATTAAATGACACAATATACAAGTTCTCTGCATAAAAAGGCAGATTATACGAATGTGCAATATATCAACCCCGGAAAATAATATATTTATTCGCATTGTACACAAACTTTGCATGTTTGCACAACTCAGGGGCTGTCTACAATAACCGGTTATAGAAGTCTAGCGCTCCGTTTTGGTGACCCTGAGAGCTTGTACAAGAAGGTTTCAAATTTTAATTTTTCAAACATATATTGAAATATGACATTTAATTGTGCATATTCTTTTCCTCATGAAAAAACTTATAGCACATGTATTTGTTGAAATAAATAGAAATGCTGCTAATTTTTTTTTATAAAATGGCCTTCTTTTAGCTAATTTGACTGTATTCTATGTACATTTGTACCTAATTTTGTTCAAAACAATAACTGTCAATCGTTTTGCCACTGATGTTTTACTTCACAATGTTACTTTTAGGCAAATACTGCATTTCTTACGAACAGTTCATCATTACATTCGGAAATGTTCCATTCATACATAATGAAGAAAATGGTACACAATTGCAAAACATTACAATTACAAGAGCGTTTAAAAAAAAGGCGAGAATTTACCCTCCTCATTTCTTAAGTCAACAAAGATCTTTGTAATTGAATTCACCCACTAATTTGAGTAGGGGCCCCTAGTTTTCATATACGGTGTGTTCACCTCTGAATGAATCAGTGTTGGTCATAGTGGGCGTTTCATTACTGCAGACTTGAGTCATAACGAATGGTTGTTTTTCCTTTTCCCGCTAGGGTCGCTCAAAGGAAAATCCGAGCTAGAAAACTGCCTTACCTGCTCCCTGCTTTAGAGTATTTATACAAAAAATCAGACAAAATGGCTTCACCGTTTGGCGTGAATCCTATATTTGCGATTTACACTCGATTTTCAGGGCTCTTAACAGAATATTCCGAGTATAACCGTCGCAACTCCCTTATTAGGTTTTTATACCTCTCTTTCTTTTCATTCTCCTTGGCTGTGATGTTCGTGTCGGCTGGTCTCGAGTGCGCGATAGAAACAATTGTCGAGAATATGAAGTTCTAGCATGTGTGGCACTTCTCATTTTTGACAATTGACTCTATTTCCCTAGGAGCGTTTGGCGGAGCGGTATCAGAGCTAATGCCATAACAGTGACAGAGATGGTAATAAAATACTCTTGATGCCGCATTGCGCCTTTGGATGTACGTCGTTCCAGCATGATGTACATGACACGCTTTGCAGGTATCATCAGGAATGTCTTGGCTCAAACTGTGGCGACGGTATGCTAAAGTGGAAATGACACAGCCTTGACACGCTAACATGAAACCCTCCGTGTCCGACTTTGATCCGAGTGATTTGAGGAAAGCAAACGTTAGCTCATCATACAACATCGATTGATCCTTCACATTTCTGTGGAAGATGCCGTGCATCCTCTGGCCGAGGAGCAGTTCACGGAAGTTTTTCTCCTCTGCTTTCTTCATCTGAGCCTTCAGCAGTGAGTACTCGAGATGGATAATGTTGGATGCATTTTGCTCACCCCTGATATTGAAGTCAAGGCCAAGTGGTTTAGCAGCCTCCTCTGCTGCTTTATGAAGAACCGCTCCTTTGCCCAGTTCTTCGTGTTTTCTGACTATTTGAAGAAGAGGATCTCCTCCATTTGCGACTGTATGTGCTGTACCCAGCATAATACTGTTGTGAAGACATTCAAGATTCAGTATTCAGCGACCATCTTGACGGCGTGAGATGTGAAGTCGCGGAATAGACGACTTAAGGTGCATGCTTTGGTCCATGTGTATAACCTTTCGTGACTCGATATCGAGGGATCTGACCTCGTCCCTCATCCATGGAACTACTTCAAATGAATAGAGTACTACCGGGGTGGCAAGCATATTCGCTGCAGATACTTTGTTCCTCGCCGAAAGTTCGGGGGACCAAATCTGTCGGATAAGACGTTTGTATCTGCATCGGAAAGCATTCTTTAGAGATGTTGCGTCCTGAATGCGGCTTTGTGGCACGCCCAGGTATGTATAGGTCTCTACAGCGCCAAGGTGTCGTATAGAGCTTCTGTCGACGTGCTCAGGGTCTTCGGGGATGCCATTAAGTTGTCCTCGCTTCCAATGAACCTTGGCCCATTTCTATAACCTAAACTCTATTCCAATATCCAGAGTGTACTCTTTAACAATCCCTAGAGCTAGATCTAGTGAGTCTTCATTTTTAGCCTAGATCTTGAGTTCATCCATGTAAAATACAAGAGTGACCTTATGGTTTCGATATCCAGGTTTGCCGCAGAAGTATCCTTTGGAATGGCGAAGTGCGACAGATAGTGGCAATAATGTGAGGCAAAAGAGGAGAGGGCTCTTGGTGTTGCCTTGAAAGACACCTCTCTGCAAGGTGACGTTGTTATTTGTCTATGGGAGGTTGAATCGAAAGCTTTCCGGTAGTCAATCCAGGACACCAATAGGTAGCGCTGGTACGATGCTGCGTCTTTGCGGACACATCTATCGATGAGCAGGTTCTCCCGGCATCCTGGTACGCCTTTCTTTCAGCCGCGTTGTTCGCACATCTCTGGCTACACAGGTCCGATTATCCGAACATCCTATGATTGAGGATAGCTGTGAAGATCTTATACGGGGTGTTCAGACAAGTTATTGGCCTGTAATTCTGAGGGTCAGACATCTTGATCCCATCTTGGGGAGGACACTGTGCGTCCTACCACCAACCACTCCGGAATAGGCTCTTCCGACTTTAGATATGATTTGAAAATGCGGGCCAGATGCTGGTGGGTGGAAGGAAACTTCTTCCACCAGAAGGTCTTGATACCATCTGGGCCCGGTGCGGAATCGTTCTTCATGCCTGTTGATACTTCTTTCACTTTTTTCATACTTTTTATGAGGGCACTGCACAGGTTTTTGAAGCTATTTGTGTTCGTCGTGTCTTCTTTCAGTCGATACTGGACTTTGTAGACTTCTCTCCGAAATGCCTCGACCTCCTCTAGTTTGGGCGGGTGATCGACAGTAACTGGAAGGTCTTGGAAGATTCGACATGGGTCAGAGAAAAACTGTTCATTTTCTCTCACCTACCTCTCCCTCTGCTCTAGACTTCTCCTAGCGTCAGATATGACCCGTATTCTGTCAACAATATGCTGCCTGATGGTCAGCAGCTTTGACTTGTTGAGTGTGTGATGAAGGATTCGCAGTGCAAAAAAATATACATAAGGTATAGCAGGCTGCTTAGAGGACCTGCTAATTGACAGGTGCATCTGCAAAGATGCCCCAGCGCGGCCTGTTGATGGCCTGGATTGACTACCGGAAGGCCTTCGATTCAGTTCTCATAGACTTATCATCTGTCTGTTGGAAAGCTTGAAGGTTCATCTACACATAGTAAGATGCATAGAGAGATGGATTCCCTTTTGGAAAACTAGATTGACTCTCATCTGGAAATTATCGTGTGACAACAAACAAAGTCACCTTCGTTTTAGGGCGATATCATGAACCCTCTCCTTTTTTTCTTCGCACTTCTGCCTCTATCTCTCGCACTACGCAATTCTCCGGGATACCTCTGCGGCGACACTAATCATCCCGAGCTTAAGGTCACTCATGTATTTTATATGGATGACCTGAAGATCTATACTTCTAATTCAAATCAACTTCAGAGTGCTTTAAATATCGTCAAGGTGTACACCGGAGAGATTGGTATGGACTTTGGACTGGACAAGTGTGCCAAGATTAATCTGAAGCGATGACGGATTACTGGCGTACCTGGAAACCCTGAGCTTGTGGATATAAATGTTATTAGACACCTTGACACTGGAGACCTATAAATACCTAGACGTGCCTCAGAGCCACATTCAGGACGTACCATCAGTAAAGGAGTCTCTCCGAAACAGATAAAAGCTTCTTTTTCAACAGATTTGGTTTCCCAATCTGTCGGCGTTGAACAAGATATCTGCGACTAACATGCTTCACGTCCCGGTTCTACTCTACTTGTTTGGGGTGGCTCCATGGGCGAAGAACGAGCTTACAGCCCTTAATATCGTTACGCCTAATAGCATGCATATGGAGAACAGCTTGCATATCAATTCGTACATTCCATGATTAAACAGCTCACGTCATCAAGGCGGGCGTGGACTTCGGAGTCTCCAATGTCTTCATGACCGCATTGTTCTGTGTACAGCTTACATCGTTGCAAATGGAAGAGATCGTCTCCTAAAAATAGTCAGGAAACACGAGAAGATTGGCAAAGGAGCTTTCCTTTACAAAGCCGCGGAGCAGGCAGCCGAGACCCTTGACCTGAATTTTAACATCGTAAGTGAGGTAAATGTATTACTCGATCTAGATGCCTTACTTCTAAAAGCCCAAGTAGAGAAAGCAGAGGTTCAAAAATTCCGCAAATAGCTACTCGACAAGAAAATGCACGGAAACTTTCACAGAAATGTAGAAGATCAGTCCTTGTCGAAGGAGCAAACTTTTGCTTTCCTCAAATCATCAGGACTTAATTCAGGAAAACCACCGCAAACCACATTTTACATTAATAAGTTCCCAGCGAGAGTTGCAGAGCATGTCATGCACACACTGAGTACCTATAACACAGATTATCTGGTGTCCCACTCACGCGGGAACGACGTATCTCTCAGATATAATGCTTTGCCTCCTGCCTTGCCCTGATGAACGCTCCGAGGGAGATAGAGTCAATTGTCCAAAACGAGAAGTGCCAAATTTCTGGAACTACGATTTTCGGACAGCTGTCTTCTTTGCCCACGCGTGGCCTGACATTGTTCTCTAGAATTTCGAGAAACGAACTTTATTCGTGATCGAATTCTTGGAGATGAGATTAAAATAATTGTCCTTGTGATCGGTGCTTTTGCCGGCCTGTCGTTGTGATTTCGTCGTGCCCTGTGCCACCCATCTCACGTTCGTGAGATCTCATTTTCATAGATGGCAGTTGCTCCCAGTGAGACCCTGCAGTATATATATATATATATATATATAACAGTTCTGAAACTGAATTAAAGTATAATAATTTTCTATATAATATTAGGATGTTCAACTGACTGCAAGAAATGATGATCAGTATTTTGTGTTCGAGGATATTTTATACCAGACAATGTTGTGTTTCTCAAGAGATTCTGAGGTTTTAGCCCCCGTAACAACAGACAGAAGTGCAGGTGGTCAAGTTATTCATGCTGTTCTTCAGGGAAAACCTGCTACACTGGAAAATACTTTGGTTTTTCCACCTAGTGGCGTGATTCCTTTTCATGGTTTTACAATGTATGGTTAGTATACGGACTATTTTTGTGTAGGATAATTTCACAGAAAAAACTAAGAATAAAATTTGTTGCAGGAAAATTTTGAGAGCGATAAAGTTTTGTTCAGCCAACTTCGCGTCTTTCAAAATACATGTGTTTGTCATGGAAAAACAAAAGAAAGTTTAACCGATATTTGTGTAAAGTTTATCCTTTGAAGTTAATTTTTCTTGCAAAGAATCTTTCGTCAGAAATCGATGTAAAGTTTGCGATAGTGGTTTATGTCCCACCTCGTCAATGGCAGTTAAGCCTCGTTATGCACACACGCGTA
>CAKNYM010047656.1:59464-83502 GCA_932195095.1 Andricus curvator
AATTCAAAATTTAAGTGACGGGTAAGTCAAAATTTACCCTGTCACAAGTTTATCTTCTGTTTTTTCTGTGTTATATTGATATGTTTTAACGGCCTTAAGGGCATGTAGCATAATATCACACGACCTATTTCTTTAAACGAGCTTCTCATAAACTTATTATTCTAATTATCGAAAGAAAGTGTGGACCCGAGTCGAAATTTTAGCCCTACTTCAGACCTGCATAATTCACTACTTTAGCCCTATTTAAAACCTCCTTAAATGCCCATACGCATGTTTTCAAATCCTCAATAAGACCTCCAAATTCTCGGTGAATTTGAGGTATTTAAACAAGACCTCTTTAAGTCCTGTGTCACGCTCGAGGCCCCCTTTTCGTTCTCTCAGGACCTATTCAATTATTGTGTGTACATAAGCGCTTCAATTTTTTAATATAGTAAAAAACACTTATGGATAATAAGACAGGGTAATGCTCATTTTTTTGACGTTAATATTATAATTTCTTGAAAATATTATCGAATATTATCTTCTCTTCGTCACATTGGTCGAAAGAAATTTTTTTTATATTTTTAATCAGAAGAAAATTAGAATTGTCAAGCGAAAAGCAATTTATTCCGTCAGATTGGAGAAATTGAAATTGTCTCAAGAGAAGCAATTTCTTCCTTTACATCGGATAATTACTATGTATCTTGTGATAATCTGATATGAATGAAAAACTGTTTTTCAGTTTTTTATATAATAATATGTATGCTTTGAATTTGAATCATGAATAGAATATAACAACTCTAAAATAATAATATAAATGAAATACAATACTTTAACAAATAATTCGAATCCTATAAACAATTATACTGGAAAAATAGGACTATTATAATCCGAATCTGTTTATTACTTCAAGAATTATTAGAAATAAAAAAAAGACAAAAATCTATTGCCTATTTTTCTGCAATATCTTATCTTATAATTAAGAACATGGATTTTTCTTGTATAGTAATAATTTAAAAATAATATGTATATGAAATTAAATTTGTTTTATATTAAAAATAATCAAATCAGGTAGGGGAGAGTCGGCTATGGGGGCGCATGGTGTGGCAAAACGTCAAAATTTGTTCTAAAACAGCCTAGAGCGGACAATTCTTAATCGATTTTAATATTTTTTATTTTAAACTCTTAATTAAATTATTTGAAATGCACTTCTTTATTAACAAATGAAGTAAGGAAAATGGCAATTTTTACAACTTTATTTTTTATCTTTCCGTAAACAATCGAAATAAACTCGGGATCATTCGAAATGAGTGTAGTAGCATCTATTACACGAAATTATTACGTGAAATGTTTCAATTAATTTTGTTACTGTTTTGAGAAAATTGTATCAACCGATATTCAGTTTCAAACAGTGTATTCGTTAATACACTTTGTTTAAGACAATAACAGATGTGTTGCAAAGATCATCTTTTTCAATACAACACCGTCAAGTCAATTTAAGTTCCTTTAAGTGAAAACAGAATGTCTTTCTGTAAATTAGTGGCCGAATAGTGCATTTGTTTATATAACTTTACTTATAACATTATGAAATATGTTGGAAGGACAAAGTTTTCTTATTGAACATCACTATTAAATCAATTTAAAGTCGTTATAGTGAAAGCAGAATGTATTTCTGTAAATAAATGTCTGAATAGTCCATTTTTTCATGGAGTTTGTTTACAATTTGTTTATGAAAATTAATTAAAACATTTCATGAAATAATTTTTTGTATATGTGCTGCTACACTCATTTTGATTTATCTCGAGTTTATTTCGATTGTTTATGGAAAGATTTTAAAAAAAGTTGTAAAAGTTGCCATTTTTTCCTTTTATTTGATAACAGAGAAATGAGGAGTTTACTTTCAAAAGGGCATATATCCACTTTTGGTTTTTGTTGGGAAATCGAGAAAAACGTTTTACAGCATTTATAAAAAGAATTGTTTTTTATGGGTTACTACATTATTTTGATCCTAGACGACGTACCAAATTACCAGAAGATTGGATTCTCATTATCTCATTATCCAGAGACTGGATGCATGCACTTTTGGTGGCAAAACAAATGTTTAACTCACTTTTAATATGCGATAGAAAGCTTTTTTGGAGGAAACTAATACACACCCTGGCGGACCGAACGAACGGAGCGGATACGCTGCAGCGTATCCTTATAGTATCCACATCGTATCCTCTCCGTATCATGCAAGAAAAACTCATTTAAAAAGAAAGATGAACATTTCACTTGTTGAAATTCGGATTCTACGTGAAATTTTGAGTTAAAAGGTCACGGAGTAATCGCAATAGTTTTTCTTGCAACATTAAAAACTTTTAAAAAATGTAATACTTATCGATAACGTGGGCTGAAGGCCACTTCAAACGCATCGTCGACGGATAACCTGCCAGGGCAGGTTGATAGGGCTCATCCTAAAGATACGATCAACGCAAAAATTTTTTTTTCAAAAGTGGATATATGCCGATGATTCGGTTTTAAGATTTTAAAAATGCACTTTGCAAATTTTCTAGACTCCGGAAGGGTTCCGCGGAGGCATGACATTGGATGAGTCTCTTTTTTTAAAAAGAAATACAGTAACTGCTAAACCGTGAGAATAAAATCGCGTAGCAACGACGTAAAGTATGATGGAAGCCGAATGACAGCTGATGGCGCTGATGGCTTCATCGTACTACAAAGGGTCCATATACTACACTATAGAAAACCTAGACGTAAAATGGTGGCATCCTTTCACAAAATGGCGACATCCGGCTAGGTTGCCACACTGTCTCTGGACCCTCTGTAGATCGTACTGAATCGTACTACGAAAATGCACTGTCGGTAAAACTCGCATCTATCTTGGCGGGAATTTTAAATCCGAATGAAAAATGCAATCTGTTTATCTGGTCATAATTGTTTATAATTATGAAATAAAAGTGTATGGAAAGTAATTTTTGTGTTGTAAATACAAACACGTTGGACCGGATAAATTATTGAGTACCTTCTATTTCATTCCCAAAACTTGAAACTCGATATCTCATTGTACGAGTCTGGACAACAGCTTATAAAGAGTAAGCGCGGGTAATGTAGATATTTGCTTATTTGTTGCAAATTTTTACCTTGGAAAAAATTGTTACTAAGTTCAAAGTCTGCTACATAGAATTATTTAAATTTTTATTAATTTGTAGATTGAATCTCATCGAGTGCACTATCTCGACATTTAATAATAATAAATCTTTGCGAATAAGGGTCGATGATTTTCAAATGTCTGCAACGGTTTGCAGATTTTGATATTTTCAATGAGAAATTTACATTTCTCCTTCAAGATATTCAAATCATAATTTTCTCTCTAGTAATAGCAAATTGTTGTGATGTTTCTGAGTGTGTGATGTGTCAGAGTGTGCCTTTCTGAGGGCGTTTTAGATACTGGGAATGCGAGTAATATTTTTGATCTATAAAGCGAGAATAGGGTGTACCATACTTACCTTATTTATACGATTCTACGTCATGCGCCATTTCCATATTTTTCTTGTACATTACAGCACAACAAATATGTACAACGACAAGTATATAATTTTATATGAATTTTAAAATTATTATAATTTATGTCAAGATAAGATTTGTAAATAATTCAATAAATAATTTCAAAGAAAATTGCAAAATTATGATATATTGTTATCAGTGAATTCACAGCGGCATCCTTTTATCACTTGTACACTTTTCCACTTTTGAGACCACGTTTATTATTCTAAGAACAAGTTAATTATCTATTCAAATTGCAGTGATACTGTTGCATTGGCCAATCATTCGGACTTGTCAATAAACACAAAAAAAAAAGAATACCACAAATTGCATTTTTCATTCAAAATGCGACTTTTAGCGACAGTGCATTTTCGTAGTACGAGCCAGTACGGTCAAGCTATCAGCGCCATCAGCTGTCAGTCGGCTTCCTTCACACTTCACGTCATTGCTAAACTATTTCACTCTCACTTTTTAGAAGGTACCGTTTTTTTTCAAACCAGAGACGTACTCAATACCCTGCTAGCACGAAACCCCTTCCAGGGTCTAGAAAATTTTGAAGTGCATTTCTAAAACGTCAAAACCGAATTATAGAATGTTCCCACGGAACGTTCCGGGAACGTTCCTGCAACGTTCCGTGGGCACCTTCGTAACGTTCCAGCGGAAGGTTCCCGGATCGTGTAAAATGTCCGCCGTTTGGGAACGTCCCAGTGTAACGTTCCAGGAAAGTTCCACTGGGACCTGAACTAGCACCTTATACAAAAATGAAAGTTAACGACGAATCTGGTACTTTTGGCTCCCACCACGGAGTAATAATAAGGAGACCCATCTCCATATATGCGTTTTGACGGTGCAAACTGCGCCTTTATTGCCTTCCCTCGGGCGTCGAAAGTATTGGCGCATGCGCACTGTGCTTTACTATCTCTTTCTCTCCCGTGAAAAAAGAGATAGTATATCGTAGTGCGCATGTGCCACTACTTCAATTAGGGTGCAGATACCGCAGTCAAATCTCGAGGCGCTTTGTACAGCATGATCGGTCTCCTTATTATTACTCCGTGGCTCCTACATATTAATATTGCACGAGTAAATATTTTGTATAAATACCCAGCAATTAAATAATGTTTAATCGTACTCTTGATTCAGATTTAAAGAGAAGGATTTACTCTTGATTTCATGATTTTTACCAATTTTTAGGAACACTTTTTTAGATTTGGCAAAGAGTTGAACTCAAGATTTCGAAACGTTCATTAAAATAATTTCAACGTAGGCAGAGTCGTAGATTCTGTTTCTGCACAAATACTCGTTTGACCAAGGTACACGGTCAAACCACAATATTCTAACCTAATCTAGTAATTTTTCCTCAATTTTGGTATTATTTCTACCGAGTGTCTAAATTTACGCGAAAATAAAGTTGGCGTAAAACTGGCGACGGTCTGGGATTAGTGGAAAACCAATACCTTTTCCAGCTCGTCCAATGAAAAAAACCCACTTAAAAAATTTATTCAAAAGAAAGTTTAAAATAAAGTTAAAATTTCTTTATATAACCATATTATTTATTTATTTCACTAATTCAATTGGAAAAAACTTATTCATATTGGATGTTATTAATATGCGGCAAAATAAGTGTACCGTCCCACTTAGACATTTTTTTACCGGGTTCAAACCTGCCTCAGTCATAGTCATAGTAGACCTACATTCGAACACTAAACCATCCCAGATGAAAATTCCTGTACAGGAACCTCGGAGGATCTTGCACATGTTCCTGTACATGAAACTGCACACGAACCTGTACAGGTAATCTTGACGGTTCCTGTGCAGGAATTTGGCGAAGGAAACTGTACATGATCCTGGAAAGGAACCTGTATACAATCTAACCTTTGAATGGTCCTGTACAGGTTCCTTCACTAAGTCAATTGAAGTGTGGGTTCATGTACAGGAACATGTTCATGATCCTATACATGAACCTGCATAGGAACTAATCCGCGAGGGTTCGCTGGTGGCTTGGCTCTCTCGATAGTGAGTTGGTTCTTAAAGGGAATAAAAGGAAGGCAATTTCATAGCTGTAAGCGACATCAGTTTTCGCAATGGCTTTCTGTAAAGGACCCTATACGTGTTTCTGTACAGGATCCTTCCAAAGGTTCCCTTGACGGCTTTCTGTAAAGGATCCTATACACGTTTCTGTACAGGCACCTGTACAGGACCATTCAAAGGTTCCTTTGTCGGTGCAGGTTCCTTTGCAGGATCATGTATAGTTTCCTTCGCCAAATTCCTGCACAGGAACCGTCAAGATTACCTGTACAGGTTTGTGTGCAGGTTCGTGTACAGGAACATGTACAGGATCCTTCGAGGTTCCTGTACAGGAATTTTCAGCTGGGATATGCCCAAATATTTAGTTCAAGTTAGGGTAACTTCTGTTAGGCGAATCCGACTTAAGTTTCATTATAGTGTTTTAGAAAGATTTTTCAACGTAGTTAAAGCCTATTATAATAACATTTAAGAATTAAGAAAAAAATTGTTAAAATAACAATCTTTTTTTTAGCAAGTGCACCTAAAAAAAATATTTCTTTTCAAAAAACCATGTTTTTTTATCATCGTTTGAATAAACATCACAGTATATTCTGGGTACAACACAACTACCTTATAAGATATTATAATATTATAATAAATATTATAATCCGCACTTCTCATTCTCGACTATTGACTTTATCTACATACCTTGGAGCGTTTGGCGGAGAGTTATCAGGGCGCAGTCCCATGGAGGACAGGAGGTATATTAGTAGAATATTGGAGTACTTTTTACCAATGAGGTGATTGCACAAACTCTAGCAATCAAGGAAAGTACAAAAACACGTAGGTCACCTCCCCAAAAATGGAAGGGCATTCGGAGAAGAAGGCATAAGGGATGCTGTTAGGCGTGATCAGGGGACTGAGGGAAGGCGTAAGGGGGACAAAGGAGCAGATGGAAGGAATGAGGGAGGACTTGAGGATTAGAGATGAGAAATGGGAAAAGGAGGTAAAAGAGCTGAGGGAGAGAGTAGAAGGACTAGATAGGGAGGTAGGGTCGGCAAGGAAAGAAAAAGAAGTTGAAATGAAGCAGCTCGAAGAGGAGATTAGGGTGTGGCAGGAAAGAACGGAAAAAAGGCTTGAGAAGGTGGAGGGCAGGTCAGAAATGGAAGTAGGTAATAGGGTGGAGGGCGAGCAGAAAGGTATTTGGGAAAGGGTAGAGAATATGATATATGAGAAAGTGGAAGAGCGTAGGAATGAAAAGGAAGAGAGGGCCGACCATGAAAGGATAATGGCAATGGAGTTGAGAATGGAAGGTGTGGAAGCGCTGCTACAGAGCATAGGTTGGGTTAAAGACAAGGTAGGGAAAGTTAGGCTGGAGGGAAGAAAGGAGAAGGAAGTGGCGATTGTGAAATTGGAGAGCTGGGAAAAGAAGTTGGGGGTAATAGAAAATAAAAATAGGATAAAGGATAAGGGGATTTTCATTAATCACGACTTGACGAGGAAGTAAAATGAAGTGCAGATAATGCTGAACGACAGGGCTAGGAGGGAGAGGAGTGAAGGGAAAGCGGCGACGGTGGGGTATCGTAAAATAAAAGTCGATGAGAAAATGTAGGTATGAGACGAGGAGAAAAAGATTTTGAAGGAAGTGCGTGGGAATTAGTTTCGTAGGAAGTAGGAGGTGGAGTTTAAGAAGGGTGAAGGAGTCGTGAGGGTGTAATACTGGAACGTAGCAGGGCTAAAGAAAACTATACCCAAGGGGGTATAGGTGGAGGCTCCAGGAGGCGGTCAGAGTGAGGAAGAGAGGAAGAGCTAGTGGGGAAATTATAACGGGTGAGGGAGAAATTATAAGAAGAAGTTCATGGAGAGAGGGGTACCGTGTAAGTTTGTGACAGTGTACAATAGGGATGGGATGAGAAGGATTGAAGAATAGGTTGAAAAATTGCTAGGCGCAAGAGAGGAAAGTATGGGGGTACGGGGGGGGGGGGGCTTTTATGCGAGGAGGGGGAGGGAAGGGGGCTTGTACAGGGAAAGAGAGAGCTTCGAAAGGCAATCGAAGGTTAAAATAATAAATAAGGAGAGTGAGATTCTAAGGGAGTGGATGAAGGATAGAGGTTGGGCGGTCGCGAATGGTATGGTAACAGGGGACGAAGAGGGAAAGTACGCATATGCAAGTAAGGTAAGGGTATCGGTGATAGACTATGTAGTCATGAATATGCAAGTGTGGGAGGAGACGGATAGATTCGCAGTAGAAGAAAGAGTAGAATCAGACCCTCAGCCATTAGGGTTGTGGATAAGGGGGTAGAGCGGCTGTAAGCAAGGTGGGGAAGAAGTGTCGATGGGGGAGAGGGTGAGCTGGACGAGGGAGGCGATAGAGAAGTATCAGGAGCAGTTAGGGAAGGTACGCTTTGAAGGGGAGTCGGTGGAAGAGCTATGGGAGAATTTGAAAGAGGAAGTGAAAGGGTGTGTGCAAAAGAAGGTATTTAGAAAGAAGAAGAAAGCATCAATGAAACCATGGTGGGATAGGGAATGTAAAAAGATGATAAATGAGAAATGAAGAAGGGGTTTAAATTGATGTGTAAGAAGAAGGGACGGGAAAATGAGAAAGATTTTGAAGAGGAGTTGGAAAGTGTTAAGACAGAGGGGGACGTGTGGAAGATAATAAATAGGTTTAGGAAGCGTAGAGTGGGGAGCAACGTTTCAGGGCTCAGATTCATTGCATATGAGCGCCTCCCAAGTTGCCCTATCTATGCGTTAGTATATCCTATTCTGAAAATCTATTCGCACTTCCGGTTTCTGCAATTTCTCGATTTTGATTCGCGTTTCTTTCGTGTTTTTCGTTCTCTTTCTTCTCCATCCTTGACGTAAGTTGATTTTTGAGACTAGAAGGTAATGATGAGTATTTAATTCAGAACCCCTCATAACTGTTGTATCTTTTACTAGCTTTCTTAGTCTTTCATCCGCAACAACAAAGTCAATTATACTGCGGCTATCTCCTCTGCACCAGGTGCACATGTGGATCATTTTATGCCTAAGCCAAGTATTGGTAATAAACAAGCCCTTTTATAAGCATAGGCTAACTAATCTGTCTTCGATATCATATATTTTTGGATCCCCAAAATTACCCAGCACCGTTTCTGTACCCTGATGTCGGAAACCAATCCATTCCCAGTGGGCACAAACGTTAAAGAACGTTATTAGAACGGCTTAAAAACATCCTAAGTCAGTCCGAATAACGTTCCTTAAACATGCAATGTTCCACAGACGTTTTAAGGACGTATTTGGAACATGAAACGTTTTCAGAGCATTATTTGCAGGATGTGTAATACAACATTGTAATACAACACTGTTGACTTAGGACAGTTTTTAAAACGTTCAAATAACGTCTTTTGACTTGTACGTCCAAGGAACGTTTTTAGAACGTTCCAATTACGTTCTTAAATTTCGTGCCCACTGGTTTCATTCATATCTCCTAGTAGCATGATTCTTGCACCATGATCGCAAATACCTATAGTATGATTTAAAGTGTCCCAGGAGGCGTATTTTATTTCACTCCTTTCACCATCAACTGGGGAGTAGCACGCTATGATAAATAATCTTCTGATTCCCACTTTCATTCTAACCCACAACAATCTGGGAGATACAAATCCATGCTTCTTGACATGCTCTCTTGTTCTATTATTCTTAATCCGCGGAGTAATAATAAGGAGTCCGATCTCCATACATGCGTTTTGACTATAGCAACTGTACCTTTATTGTCAACCTCAAGCGTGTACTGCCAGCCCTCTAAACCAATGACGCATGCGCAATGCGCTCCACTATCTCTTTTTCTCGCACGCTTTTTACGCTCTGAAAAATCGGACGCACGCTGCGGGGATTAGAACTACCTATACTCTAGACACGAGACTAACGCAACTCATGCCTAACCGCTCAAGCCCCTCGGCTAATCATTCGCGCTGAAAATACGGTAAAAAATCTTGGCGTTGTGGTATAGCTGAAAACTGCATGTCCGCGTAAAAAGAATCTGAGTGGGGGCTGCGAATTAGACAACTTGCTGCAAGACTGACTTTGCATAACAAATTAAACACATTGTTTAAATAATTGAAAAATTTAATTTTTCACGGAAAATCATTTTTTGACCAAGGGATGATTTTACGTAAAAAATATGTTTTTTATCAATTAAACTAAACTTGTTTAAATATTTTTTTTTCAAATTTGTGAGATATAATATAAAAACTAATTGCACCGTTCGATTTTATGGAAAAAATATAAAATCCATGTAATGGAAATTTTTTTTAGACAATTTCATATATTATTATTATTATCGATTAGCGACTCGAACTCGAAAGTTCATCGCCTCATCTACCCGAAACCGCCACGCATCTTTATCCTGTGCATCCTCCATCCAGTTTAAGTAATCATGTCCTAGTTCTTTTAGATCATCCCTTACATTTTTCTCCCATCTTTTTCTCGGTCTGCCTAGACGTCTCTTACCAATCGGTTTCCCTCTTAAAACTTGCGCCACTGTTCTTTCATTGCCCATTCTTGCTACATGCCCCGCCCATCTTAATTTACGGGCTTTCATTACTCTATTAATATTTGCTGACCCGTAGAGAGCGTGCAGCTCATCATTATGCAGTTTTCTCCATTCACCAGTCTCTTCGTCCCTCTTTGGACCATAGATTTTTCTAAGTACTTTATTTTCAAAAACTCTAAACCTATTCTCCTCTCCTTTCGTCAGCGCCCACGTTTCACACCCGTGCATGACGACCGGCATTATTATTGTTTTGTAAATTCTTACTTTGATGTTTCTAGATAGCAATCGCGATTTTAGTAGTATGTTTGCTGCATAATAGCACCCATTGCCAGTGTGCAGCCACGCGTTGATTTCTGTTTTAATATTATTTTTGCTAGTTATAATAGACCCGAGGTATCTAACTCGTTAACCCTTTCGAATTTCATATATCTGGCCATAAGATCCCCGCCTACATTACTTTGTTCGGAGCTGGCGACGGTCATATATTTTGTCTTCGATTCGCTAACTTCCACACCCATATCTTTGGCTTTTGTGATCAAGATTTCTGCATTTTTAGCTACGGTTTCTTTATCATCCCCTAGTAAGTCGAGATCATCCGCATACCCAACAATTTGTATTACCCCATTGAGGGTAGCACCGGTCGGATTCACTTGTACTTGTCTGACCACGTATTCTAAAACTAAGTTGAAAAGGACGCACGAAAGTGCATCGCCCTGTTTCAGGCCATCGCGGATCGAAAACTCTTCAGATAAACTTCCGTTTGCACGTATTCTACCCCTACTGCCGCTTAAGCAAATTTCGATAAGTCTAACTAATTTTCTTGGTACACGGAAGAACTCTAGGATCCAGTACATTCGTGCGCGTATAATAGAGTCGTAAGCTGTTTTTGAAATCGACAACTAGCTGATGCACTACTTCATCAAATTCCCATTTTTTTCTAACAGTTGTCTAATTGTAAAGATTTGATCGGTTGTAGATAACATTGCCTAACATTGCCTAACATTGCAGGAAAGGATTCGAGCTTTATTGTTCGATTCAGGCCGCCGCATAAGTCTATAAACTTCGAGTTGCCTATAAGAAAAATTGCCCCGTTAGAAAAGGGTCATTTCGGTAAGATTAGGAGATTTGGTTGCACTGCGTATGCACACATACCGTACCCTGATGGAAAGTTTTCGCCCCGAGCAATTAAAGCTGTTTTCGTTGGCTACTCGCCTAATAGCTACGTACTGTGGCACCCCACATCGAGGGAATTCGTAATTTCCAGAAACGTGAGGTTCAACGAGAAACTCATGTATAAAGATGTGTACGGAGGTAGAAGTTTAGAGGAAATTGAGGAAACAGAGTTAGACTTTGGCGACGACTTGGCAAGTGTTGAGGGAGAGATACAAATGAACTGCAATGAGCAGCCAGAGGAATTACAGGGGGAGATACATCCTCCTGAAAGCCAAAAACGAGGACGACCGAGTAAAAAGCCTTCTGCTAGGAAGAGATTCGACCTGCCAGGAAAGCTAAGGAAGGTCGTGACTTCACTATCTATGCTCGAGCAGTTCAAGATACAAGCTTTGCGTTTTTCGCAGCTCGAGAATTAAAGCTGGACCGAGTTCAGATTTTAGATTGTAACAAAGAGGGTCACATAGACCACAATCTCGAGGAGGACGAGCTGAAATTCGCATTGATTGCCAGCGTCAACAAAAACCCTACGTCGTACAAGGAAGCCATGAACTCATCTCATAGACATGAGTGGCTTCAGGCAGTTTCTGAGGAACTGAATTCCATGCACGTTAATGACGTTTGAGACGTAATTAAGAGATCCACAGTCGAGGACGAAGGCCGACAGTTAGATGTAATAGACTCCAAATGGGTCTTTAAGAGGAAAACTGACGGTAATGACCAGCCTACCTTTAAGGCCCGACTAGTAATCCGAGAATTTAAAGATAAAAAGGAGTATGAGTTGAAAGAAACTTATGCGCCTGTCTCGAGGTTGGCTCTGGTCAGGACCGCCCTTGCAGTGATCAACAAATTGGACTTAGAAGTTTGTCAAATGGATGTCAAAACGGGATTCCTGAATGGCATTCTTGAGGACGATATATACATGAAGATTCCGGAAGAAATTGATTGTGATGAAGTCACCCGAGAGACACATATTTGTAAACTCAAGAAATCTCTATACGGATTGAAAATCAGTCCTAAGAGATGAAACGAAAGATTTACAAAAGAAGTGAAAACCCTTGGCTTCGAGCACGACATAAATGAGCCATGCCTGTTTACTTGGAGGAAACAAGGCAAGATGGCCCTAATTGTCCTGTATGTGGATGATTTGCTTGTCTCGAGTAATGACATAGCAAAACTGAATTAGATTAAACGTGAGTTGAGTAAAGCATTTTAAATTAAGGATTTGGGTGAACCAGAAGTCTTTCTTGGAATGAAAATAACGACAGACAGGAGAAATAAAGTAATGACATTGTCTCAGACCGAGTACACTGAGAAAATCCTTGAGAGGTTTAATCTCATAAATTCAGCTCCACATGATACTCCTATGGTCACGAGGAAGGTTAAAAACCAAAAGCTGAGGAAATTGGAGAGATTGGAGAAATCTGAACGCTTCAAAGCTTCGAGGGTGCCATTCAGGGAGGCTATTGGAAGCTTGTTGTACTTAGCGAGTGCAACAAGACCTGATGTCGCCTATGCATTCTGTACTCTTGCGAGGAGACAGCTAAACCCAACCGAGCGAGACTGGGAAGAGGTCACGAGAATTTTTAAGTATCTGAAAGGCACAACGATTTTGGGACTCAGATATCGAGGTGAGTCTGAAGTCATGAGTGCACTGACGGATACAAGCCTCTTGGTCTGTGAGGGTTCGACGTTCACGTCTGGCTATGTAATCAAGGTTTATGGCGACACAATATCCTGGAGGAGCCATAAACAACGATTGGTTACACAATCGTCCTGCGATGCTGAGTACCTGGCACTTAGCGAAGTCTGCAGTGAAATAATATCTCTGGACAAGGCCCTAAGGGACATGGTTGGCAAGTCTGTTTACACAGTGACCATTCATTGTGAAAATCAAGCGGCGATAGACAACAGTCAAAAGGAAGGTTGTCACAAATTGAAACATCACGACGAGAATATTGAGACTATCCAAAAGAATTTAGCTCACAGGGAACACACTGGAAATCGAAAATTACTTTCCGAGGCGCACGGTGACTTCGTGAAGCAGTGTATCAAAGAGAAAAGGGTGACAGTTCGTAAGATAAACACTAAAGATAACACTGCTGACATATTCACGAAGCCACTGGAAAGGGGCGATTTCAGAAAACATAGAGAGAGCTTATTAAACTGAGGGGAACTTATAATTTAAATGATAACGAGTTTGAGAGTTTAATATTTGTCTAATTATTTGTTTCCATTTATTTTTATAGGTGGTAAATCATAACAAGAAAGGCAGAATTACAGTTAAACACATTTTAAGGAGTTCGAGTTTCGAGCATTCACGAGATCAAGTTTAACTCAGAATCCTTGTGCACTTACAAAAATTAGAAGTTCAATACAATCACACTTCAGTTGATGGGTCAGAAAGAACGAGTGTTATTTATATTTTCTTCCATTACTAAAGAGAAAGAACCTTGATTAGTGTGTAACTACCTAATGTAATATTTATACTTATTTTCTATGTTTACTTCCATCGAATTTTGATGTCATGTAAGATAGAAATCAAATCGTCTATTTGTACACACGCGGTCCGTTGAGTAAGCGGAGGGAGTGTTAAGAAAAAAAAGGTGCTTATACACCGATCCGCGTCTGTGTGTGTACGTGTTCGTGACGAACGGCAACAGCGCCCCCGGCGCTGCTGCGGTATGCGTGCTTTGAGCACGCTTTGTACGAGACTCTGCTTCTAGAGTTTAATTAAAAGTAATTTCAGTGTAACAAAGTATTTATTTTATGTAGAAACCTTTCCCACAGACACGAGAAAATAAATGTTTCTTTCTGGTGAAAATAAAATCCGAGACACGCTGAGAGAAACGATTCGTTCAATCGAAGCTTTTTGCCACTGACGACAATTGTATTAATAATAGAATATATTTAATAATAATATATATATATATATATATATATATATATATAATAGAATATATTTATCCGGAACGAACAAAATCGCACTTTTCATTCACGTCGCGCTAAATCCGAGCGAAAATTCACGGGTGAACGCAACACGAGATGACACACGGCAAGAACAGCTGATCCAAAACGCGCATGCGCGTTTTCGATCTCAATCTACTCGCACTATCAGCCTGCAGCCGTCGTGCAACTCGCAGGCCCGTCTTTTTTTGCCGTTTGCACGACCGACGGGCGTCTAATGTGCCGGACCGTTGTCCGCCCTTCGGTCGCACTCCGACTCTGACGGCCTGACGCGTGCATTTAGCAGGCAAGTTGGTCTCCAGCCCGTCGGGCCGATCACGTGCCGGCACGTATGTTATCTGGGATACTGTGCCAGGTTCAGAGACTATATATGCGGTCCTTAGTTTTGACATGAAAAAACGCGTTCGATCCTGTGCCAACAAAATCCGAGCCCGGCACAGAATTGGAAGATGAGTGTAATTCATTAATTACTTGCGGCAACGGCAAGTCACGTTTCGGCGTGTCACATTCGGAAAAATTTTCAGTCCACGAAAAATTATCAAAAATTAGTGGTGTGACTTTAATTATTTCTGTGTCCAATCACAAATGATAATCCAAATGAGACATAGGGCAATGTGATATGCCGAAACGTGACTAGCCGTTTTTCTCGAAAACTATTGATTGTAGAGACAAAGATTAATTACAAAGTAGTTAGAGTTTTTCAACGCCTTTCTTTATAAATTAGAAAAAAGACAAGGCATTTTTTATTTCCATCGTAAAAACTATTGTCACTTTGAAACTATTGGTGGCATGAAAAAATATTCTACAGAACAAATGTGTAATTTATTGAGATTTACTTTTTTTGTGCTTAATAATTTCTCTGAAATGCATACTTTTCAAGGAATAGATCGTTTTTTACCATAATCATGAAAAATCAGCGTGATTTTCATTTCTAGGCCAATTTTTTCGAAAAATACTTACCAAAAAATGTTGTGCAAAAAAGTTGTATTTTTAGAAATACACCATTATTCTGTAAAATATTTTGATATAAAAGCAATAATTTTAAAAATAAATCATGAAAACCGTGAAAAAAGAGGTCTTTTCAAAAATTCACCGTACCTCAGAAATTGAACTGCACAGAAAAGCCTTTGAGGCTTTTTTTGTACAAGGATGAATGTATGAATTTGCATATAATATTCATATATAAAGTTTGGATCGTAGGAATTAAATCCATGTGAAAATTGTAAATTTGATGAACAGTTTTTAGATTTCTAAATATTTATGTAAAATCAAGACAAAGGCTTCACCAAAATTATTTCCATGAAATTTTCATTCAGTATTCAGTATTCAGTAATACCTGAGAACTTTAAACAAAATCGACATAGCTGAACTTCAAAATGAAAAATTGGCAGCTCTTTGAAACGAACAAATTCAGGCAATCTACATTAAAATCGGTTAGGTATTGCCTTTTTACGCAGGTTAGAAAAGAAGAGTAAAATTGACGAAAAAAAAAAATCACGTAAAGTTCTAATTTGAAAAACCTAACACAAATCGATAACATGATCGCGCATCCGATTTAAAAGAAACCCTTGAAATGGCCAAATGATAAGTTTAAGCCTATTATAATTTTTAAACCATTTTTTTTATTATGAGCTTCAAAATAAAAATGGATTTTCGGGAAAAAGTCTAACTTTAACAAAAAAATTCTATTTCAAAAAAGAGCTTCTTTATTCTTTTTGAAATCAAGAAGAAGAAAATTTGGGATGGAAACATTGTATTGGTCAAATTGGCAGGTTTACATTCGAGGATACTAAATTCAAGTCCCGCAGTCCAATTTGACCGATATACAATGTTTCCATACCACTGTACATTACACTTGACATAGGGAACTGTATCATTATATTACTGCTACACAGTACAAAAAGGTAAAATTTGTAATTTTAATCACAAAAGTGAGACTGAAATTGATATATCTTATTACAGTTATTTACATAACTATATAAATTACGTACGTTCAATGCAACAATTATGAAATCAGCTTCATATTTATCTCAATATAAAACTCTATCAGTAAAATATATTCTAAATCAGCAGGAATAAACTTATTCGTTCCATAATAAAAGTAGGTGTTTCGGATTTCAATCGTGTGCTAAACTACGAATCTTGCCGACGTTTCGTGAACACTGCGGTTCACTTCTTCAGGGCTAAACTGAAACTGAAGTTTCAGGTTATGTTGTTCTTATATCACGCGCTCTACGATGCCTGTGATTGGCCAGAGCGTCCAACCGTGGAGACTGGTCGAACTTGATTGGCCAATCAAGTCTTTTAAAAAATCCGGGAGGACGGAAAGCCAAATCGGATTGGTATTATATCCATTGTCCCTATTGATGCTTTAGGGTGTTTTAAGATTTCGATTGCTTCTCTACGTTTTCTTGGAAAAATATTGTATGTTTTTGCGATGACGGTTGTTTTGTCAAATAAAATGCTATGTCCTGTTTCGATATGACGCTCAGCTAGTGCTGATTGCATGAAATGTTTTAGTCTGACTTTACTCTCATGTTCCTTTACACGTTGCCTCACAGCTCTCCCGGTTTCACAAATATAGACTTTGCCACAAGAGCAAGGGATTTTATATACTCCCGGATCACTGAGAGGTGCCTTTTTTATTGTTGAGAATTATTCCTGTTTGTTCTGTGATACCTTCAATGTAGGATAGGATGGTGGTAGTTTTTCTCTCTCTTACTTTAGTAGTTTATGTTGACTTGTTTTTTTGAGTATGTCGTTACGTTGACGACACTTTTGTCATCTGTAGACATGGACTAGATGAAGTACACAAGTTTTCCTATTTCATCAATCGATTACACCCTAATATCCAGTTCAGCATGAAAATTGAACAAAACGGAAAATAATTGCCTTTCTTGGACGTACTAGTTTACAAAAGATCTGATAACACATTAGCACATGAAGTTTACAGAAAACCCACCCATACAAACAGATACCTACTTGCCTTCTCCCACCACCACCCATCTCAAAAGAAATCGGTCATCAACTCCCTTGTATACAGAGCTGTCTCCATAACAGATAACGATAACTTACAAAAAGCCAATCAAGTTCATCCAGTCTCTACGGTGGGGCACTCTGGCCAATCACAGTCATCGTAGAGTGAACTGCAATGTTCACGAAACGTCGGCAAGATTCGTAGTTTTGCAAACGATTGAAACCCGAAACACCTACTTTTATTATAATGAATCATCGTCAAAGCATTAAAGCTATTATTTGTTCCATTATTGATATATTCACTCTAAATAATAAACTAATACTATTAATTTCAGCCAGTCCATTTTGCTACTTGTATGATGATCCTTGTACAATGTACTTCACATTCCGAGCGTTCTAC
Organism: Andricus curvator; assembly: GCA_932195095.1. Lineage (NCBI taxonomy): Eukaryota > Metazoa > Arthropoda > Insecta > Hymenoptera > Cynipidae > Andricus > Andricus curvator. The sequence goes on from CAKNYM010047656.1 coordinate 77,038, forward strand.
TTGCGATATTGGTTTCGTCTCCACACCGTATCAAGTCATGAGCAAGGTATAGTGGCCTTGTGTCTCTTGTTTGAAAGACTCTTACAGTGCCACGAACCTCAACTTTGGGCCCATTTTAAAGATATACACATACATCCGTAAGTTATAACAGTCAATTTAAGAAAAATTCAAATAATTTCAATTACATGTTTTGTCACTTAAATAAGTCAAATTGTGTAAAAAAATTGCACAAGAAGGCTTAAAAAGAAGTAGGGGAGACTGGGGCTAAGTGTTAAATTTTCGAAACCTCTAATCTGCATTAAATTCCGAGCGGTAACAATTGCAGAGCTGAAATGTTGACCATAAAGGGCTATCGGTACCAGAAACGAACGTCCATGGTTATTTGATATTGAGTTCAACATTGACGTGTAAATAACCTGGAGTGTGTTTTGACCATGGCGTCATAAATTTTTACGCTGCCGAAAGTTTCAACTTCTGAGGACTTTTTTAGACATATTCTTATCAAAGTAAAGTATCTTAGCTAATTTGGGTACGCTGAAAACGCATCTGAAACTGTTTTCTGTATATTTGTAGTCATTGTTTGTGCGGTTGTTGTCGATGCCAAAAACATACCGTGGGGCTAAATGTTTAAAAAAATTAAGTTTGGGAAAAAAGAAAATACATGCATTTTCGTGGGAACATCGCGAACTGTATTATAAAAAGTTGTTGAGTACCGATTTCCCTACAAGGTAGATGTGTTTGTATTATCTGTTTGGGGATTTAGTGCCTCAAAAAAATAATTTTTCGAAAATTTAACATTTAGCCCCAGTCTCCCCTATGTTTACAAAAGTCAATTTTTAATAAACATATGCTCAAAAAAGTCAATTTGTGTAACCTAATTGCTCAAAAGACGTTCAAATGATAGAAGTATGTTTCTAAACGACTTTGTAATCGGCGCATTAGACAGTTATATGACAAAGGAAAAAAGAGGGAGAAAAAAAGTAGAGAGACAATCAAAACACCTCGCTCTCTTTTCTTTATTATTTATCCGTCTTTTTTATACTGCTAGGGTCCAACAAGTTTCGAGGCCTTTTAGGCTTCCTCATAACGGAAATTTTTAATAGGAAACTACTAGGTAATATTTCTATCTTATGCTAATATTAATTAAAAATGTCTATATAAATTTAAAGTTATCGATTAAGATACTAGTTACATTTTTTGATCTTTAATATTTTTGAAAAGCCAATTATTTAAACAACAATCCCCAGAAATTAATAAATATTGCTCTTTCTTATAAGAATTTAAAAAAACTATCAATAGCTTTATTATATTTATCTTTTTCAATTAACTGTATTATTTCACTCTCTATATGGGCGATTTTCAAATAGATTTCAATTTATATGGTGGCCTACTTCATTAGTCCATACAGAAAATGTACGAAAAAATTACAGTTTGGCATACCATTTTTGTAATTAAGTAGTCAGTTTTTACTCTCCCTACAGAATCACATACTTGAAATGTGACAGGACTGGTAAAATTTTTTTTATAATATTGTCCTTGGGCACTTTTTTTAAATATATGATGCAGTTCAAATTGCAATACTAACATGCTAGAGATTATGAATACTGACTGAAAGAACCATGCTTATATGTCTGTCCCTCGGTTTGTTAACAACTCCGAAGCCTCTATAATTTCAACTAATTTAAGGTGATAATTCGTATTATAATCGATTATAATTATGAAAAATAGGTCGTTTTTATCAAAGTTCAAAAACGCATGACGTTTTCAGAATCTCAAAATTGATTAAATCCTCGCAAGTCGTCTGAGAACACGGGAAAAAATATCGGTTAACCTGAATAACAACTCCGAAGCCTCCCAAAAAAAAGAGGTACAAACGCAAAATAATTTTTTTTTTTAAATCCCCATAAAATTTGAAGGGCTGATGGAGCAAAACACTTTTCCAAAGTTGGAATTATTTTTAAAGAAATGGTGTGTTTTATATCACTTAAAAATTGCAAATAACAACTCCGAAGCTAACGACTCTGAAGCATTTTAACAACTCCGAAGCCTTTTTTTGCACTCGCTGGTAAAAGGTTCGAAGACGCATTGGAGAGAAAGAAAAAGATGTTTTAAGAGTACTTTTTTTTAAGTTCTTCTTAAACTTCTTCATAAAATCTTGTCCATAGATATTTTTTGACGAAGAACTCTTCTTATACAAATTCACGTCAAGGAGATAAGTTTAAATTGTAAAAATCAAATTTGTAAATAATTATTTAAACAAAATTTTCAATGAATTTGAAAATATCCAAAAAATTAAACAAAAATTCTTGAACAAATTAAAAAAAAATCAAACAAATTTTCGAACAAAAATTTAAAAAAAATGAAACAAATTTTCAAACAAAAATTTCAAAACAGTTTTTGAGAAAAATTTTCTAAATAATTTTTGAGAAAAATTTTCGAAATAATTTCGAAATTTTTTTAGAATGTGCAGACAACTTTTGTAAATTTAAAAAAAATTTCGAATTATTTTGACCCCCTCAGCCTGCCTAACCCAGTTTTAAACCTTTATAATAATGTACTTCAAGTAAAAGAACAATTTAGACACAAATTAGTGGAAAAAATCAATAGTCTAGATCAAACAGCTTTCCCACGTTATAAAGTACATCCTGGTTCATATATCTCGGAAAACTGATAACAATTATTGCATTATTTAGAACTTCACTTTACTCGCATCTCGGAAATCAAAATTGAAATCTATTTGCAAATCGCCCATATATTTGCAACATCTCCAGGAAACAATCTTTTGAATTTGTTCAACTTTCAATCTGTGTGAAATTTATGATGAAAATAAAATAAAGGAAGCTTCAATTTCAATCTATAATGAAAAACTGATCCTTTTGTTGCTTTTGTCCTTGAATCCAATAAGAGACGAATAATCTTTTTCTTTGCTCTTTCATGAGAGTCAAAACGTCAATAAAAAAAATTCAAAATTCAATATCTTGAATACATTTACTGTATCATCATAGACAACTGTCCAATTCAGAGTCACTGTGTCACTAACAAGTGCTCCATGTTTTCCTCTCGACTTGAAAAAGGAATCGTCGTAGAAATAAGATCATACAGAAAAAGAAGTTTGATAAAGATCATGGAACTAATTCAAGAGCGGCGGATATAAGCGATAACTGAACAGAGTTTTATATAATTTCCAAAACATTCCAGATGAACTGTAAAATTATTCGGGTGTAAATATAAAAAAGTTCCGTAGTTTTTAAAGTTTGATTCAAATACAAAAGTTCGATCATTATTGTGGAATAAATTGATAAAAAGTCTTTAAAAGATTCGTAGAAATTAATTTAGAGATACTGAGTGTTTTTGTGAAGCAGTGCATTATATTAACTGGAGAACGGAGTTCGTATGCTTTGTTTGCTATATGTGAAGGTCGATAGTTATAGGGATGGTTGTGTTGTTGAAATAGAGTTTAGTAAATCGCTTTGAGCACACAGTTATTTTTTTTCATTTTGTAACAGATTTGAAGAATTATTATCTTTCTGGAAATAAATTTTAGAGACCATCAATTGTAAGTTTTAGTTTGGTTCATAATTTTTGCATTTTAAGCTCATTTTCTGAGTATCAATTTGAAGAAGCTGATTCTTTTGTTCTTTCTTTTCGAGAAAATAGTATTTCAAATATTTGCTACACGCTATAAACAGTTTGGCGAAAAACTGTTCCCATCGGCCAGTAGCTCAAGGAGTAGCGCTTCGACTTCATAGTTTTGGATGGTTTTTCTGCGATACCACTCTGGAAACACCAGTTCTCGTAAGATCACTGAAGTTAAGCATTGATGGGCGCGGTTAGTACTTGGATGGGTGACCATCCAGGAATACTGCGTTGCTGTTGGCCCGTCGTGGGTGTGGTGGGCCCACATTGGTAGTAAATATCCACCTAGAAACACTACCCGAATCGGGTAGTGAGGCAATGAACTTTCGAGTTCAAACTGCTAATCAATTTTTTTTTCTTTTTATTTCTCGAAATATATATATATATAATTTTCTTTAATAATCTTCAAAAAATCAGCAAATAATAATTTTTTTTAAATGCCGCGTTTCCTGGAAAAACTGACTTTTTTAAGTTTATCATGTTGTTCGCAACAAAATTCAGTTTCTATAATTGTTATTAATTTTTTCATAATGTTTACCAATTATATATATAATATATGATACTTTTTACAAATGTGTTTTCATGCAAATAAATAAAAATAAAACACAGTATTAAGACTAGCATTAAATTTTGTTATTATTTGCAGAATTTGTGAAGATTATTAAAGGAAATTATATTCATAAACATTTTAATAAATAAAAAATTTTAAAAAGTAGAGGCGGCGAGAATCGGAATACGCAACCTTCCAGCTGCGAGGAGGAAGCGCTACTGCCTATGCTACCGGCCGATGGGAATTGTTTTTTCCCGAACTACATATGGCCTGTATAGGAATATATATAGACTGTGTAGGCCTGATATTGGAAAGTCAATTTTCTCTAAAACCGCGGAAAAGTGCATATTATAGCTTTGGAAAAGTAATTCATTTAAAAAATTGTGAACTGAAACTAAAATTTACAATTGGTGGTCTCCTCTGAATATTCAACAATTTATACTCAAGAATTGGATGTGATTAATATAAGTTAGGAAATACGGAACTAAATCCTACCGCTCTGTTTCATTGACAACAATTTATTTAACTTTAGCCATATCGGCATTAAATTTTCAATGTAAAATGTAAGTACAAAATATATTCTTTCTAATCCTTATAATCCTTTCTTATTTATTTCGACTAAAAATAACAGAAAGATAATAAGCAACTGCATATTTTCGAAAAAAGCATAATTTGAAAATTTTTAAGTTCTAATATAATAATAGCGGCTGCACATCTAATTTAGAATCTTGTTAAGAAAGCATGAAACTTGGTATATTCCTATATTTTACTTTATTAATCCGCTTTTCTCAAACTAATGACGATAATTACACTTTTCTTTAACTCTGATATAGAGGATTTCTCATTGTTTCGAAATCTACCAGAAAAACTATTAAAATGTTAAAAAAGTCCAAAGACAAAATTGAAGTCCACAAACAAAATTGCTCCTTTCGTGAAGTTCTAAAAAGTTTCTATTAATAATGTTATACAATCTTTGATAACAGGAGAATACGAAACGAAACCACAACTGATGTATCATTAGAGAACGAAAAGTTTTATTCAGCCAAAAATATACAAGCGAGCATTTCAACAGTTCTGAATGACCGGAACATTAAACTGAACCAGGATTGCGAATATCGAATTTCAACCACACATTTACGACGCTGTCTACACGGAGAAAAAAATATGCCTATAATAGTAAGAACACTAGTCATGCTTTTGTCGCAGGTTTCATTCTTGCTATCCTGGTACAAAATTCATTCATTTTAAGCAAGAATCCCTTTATCCTAAAAAAGTACAAAACTTCATGCTTTTAAAGCCGTTATCCCTTGCGAAAATAGCTCGAACTTTGCCTTGCTACGGTTGTAAGAAAACTCATCCTATTAGAGTATGAGTTTTCTTACAACCGTAGCAAGGCAAAGTTGTAGCTATTTCCGCAAGGCACAACTGCTCTAAGGGCATATGACTCTAGCAATAACGGTATGAGCTTGATTCTTTTATAGTATAGGACATTTAATGCTAAAAATGTCTAACCTGATGCCAATATTGGTAGAAATTCATACCAATTTCGCACATGAAGTTCCGTGCTGTAATATTAAGAGCTCAGCCTACTATAACAGTGCGATTTTTTTCTCCGTGTAGTGGATCAGTTAGCACGCAGATAAACAGATAGCCTATGTTAAATTGTACTAATTTCAACAGTTTCCTTTCCACTTTCCGATGTTTTGCACCGCAATTTCAGTAAGTAAGTAAGTAAGTATACCATTAAGCCATTTCCCTTTCAGGGTAAGCGTGACACTACCCGATTCGGGTAGTGTTTCTAGGTGGATAGTTTCTTGTAGTAAATAACTACAAGTGTGGGCTCACCACACCCACGACAGTGGGTTTGGTCAGTGTTTCCAAAAATATAAATTTCTCCTTAAAGAAAATTGTTGGTGCAAAATACTTAAAAATATAAGAGGAACTTTTTGAAGACTTTTGTTTGATTAAAAAATATTTATTTAATAAGAGATAAAATAAAAAATTTCTATTCCAATTTTTTAAAATCGCCTATTCATAAAATTTACGAAACCGAAAAGTTACTCTTGGTTATACTTAACCAAGACTTTCAGACGAAAGTCCAAGCTTTCGATAGCTCAGTTGGTTAGAGTCTGCGGTGCGCGGTGAGTTAGATTCATGGTTATAGGTAGTGTTGGTAGGGTTCGAATCCTAAGCGATTATTGAAGATTTTGTAAACCGTTTGAGCATCCGATTATATTTATTATTATTATTATTATAGATTAGCAGTTCGAACTCGAAAG
>CAKNYM010047656.1:93502-120456 GCA_932195095.1 Andricus curvator
AAAAAAAGAAACGAGTTTCAACCAAAAAAAATTATTTTTCAACAACATAATTCAAGATATCTTCTGATGAAAGTACAAAGTACCTATCAGACCTGGATATCAATCCGAGCTACACTTTATCAAAATTTCATGATCATAGCTCTTTTACTTTTCAAGATATGGTGAACAGAAAAAAGTATCACACACACACACTCACGCGTGCGCGCGGAAATTTTTTAAAAACTTTATTTTCGAGCTGCTGGGGTCGAATTATATCAAAATCTGTCAAAAAAGTATATTCGAAAATTTATGTAATTACAAATCTCCCTCTATGAGGAAGCAATAACGAATTGATTTATCACCAATTGAGTACTTAATTAATTACTCCGATGTGTAATTATCTGATCTCCTCGAATCTGCTTTTGTCCTTCGATAAAGACCAAAGTAAATCACCCGCCGACAATTAATACTGTTACAATATCTAAAATTGCGCAAAACATGGATCGATGAAACTTTTATTAGCTGATAACATTTGAAAATGATATAATTTGGAAAAAAATGAGAAAAAAGGATTAGGAAAATCAGTCAATATTCTCAATATTGAAGGTAATCTTCAATAAAATGGAAAATTACTAAAACTCCCCACAGAAATTGAACGGGTAAACCGATTTTTTTCTATCTTTTTTTAATCGTCTCGTAATTATGTAATGAACCTAATGCAGCATATAAAAATTGAATTTCTGCATATTTGAATAATTATGAATTTCGTTCAAGCGGCTCGAATCGTGTCAGGATGCAACAATGGAAAGGGCGGATGAGTTACGACCGACCCCCTGGGTTCAGCAGCCTCGAAAAAGTTCACGGTGAATTACGATAAATTTCCTTTCAAATTCGGAGCGCCTGTTTTCGGTTCAACGGGGGTACTTTCCCGGTGGCGGATTGCTCGTTTACAGGCGCATAAATAAAGCAGATTTTCGATTAATAAGAAAAAAACAAAAACAAGACCATTTTTCAAAAAAAAGAGACTGACTTGTTAGGCACTATGCCCTTCAGATTATGTGGTTCAAATATTACAGGCCTGCCCAAGTAGGGGAAAACTGCTCGTTCACCACATGTTCAATTTCCACCACCACGGGCCTCTAGTCGCCTGTAGAAGGGCGTGGTAGTGGTTCGTGGCACGTGCCGTGTGACGTAGTTGTAAGAATCCAGGATCGCAGATACGTTTTGAAGTAGGTGCTTTGGGGCGACTGAGTTGAAATATAATCTTTTTATTTTAATGCTGTAAAATGAACCTCAAATGAAACAGAAACGTTTATTGACATCCTGCGGTAAAAAATTTAATATTTCTTATGACAGGAATATGATTTTATTAATCCTCAGTTCAAATAATTTTGACAATTTACTCTCAATTACTCTTCAAGTGTCCTAAAATGAAGGTCAAGTTCATTTTGGATGAAAATTCAAAAAGTGAGCGCTTTTACAAAATTATTGAGACCACTTGTTTTGCAAATTCAAAAATTATATGTATGGACATTCGTAGTACTGAAAAAGACAAACAATTTATTCCGATGACTTTTTTTGATAAAACAAAAATTACTGGAGTTGTAGCATTTACACAATTCCAAGAAACAAACGAAAATGAATATTTTAAGCCAAACAACGCACGATATGAAAAAAAATTGAGGGGAAGAAAAATGTTTCTTTTTGAACACCCTACAATATTCTTATAAGACTTTTTTTAATTTTCTTGAAAAATCGAAAATTCAAATTTTCATCGCACAAAAAAATATTGAAAAATCAAAAATTCCATTTTGCGGTCAAAATATACAAGATTCGAAAAAAGATGAACAGAGAAAAATCGTGCACCCTAAAAAGATCTACAAATTTGTTATTAATCACTTTTTGATGGGACGCGTAGTCTTCGTTTCATCTGTAAAAAACTGATTTTTTATCAAATTATAATAATTTCCTGAAATGTCAATGCTAATCAGTTGGAAAGGATTATGAGCGTGTTTCAAACTGTTACCAAATTTGTACGAAAATTTTATGTAAACAATTTATTGTAATTATTGTATCAACAAATGATATTCCGAAAAACTCCTTTTATAAAGGTTGTTCGATTTAAGGTTTAACATTTCAAGAATTTTTCAGAATAAAAATAAAATTGAAATAAAATTCTATTTTATTTCAAAATCAGTCGCCCTAAAACACCTTCCGAGATTCTGCCTATCTACGGTACTGGATACCTCCCTTCCATTTCAGAGAGCGACCACCACCCCGAGCCTCCGAAGCTAAGCGGAGGGAACTGGTGGTGGAAATTGAACATGTGGTAAACGAGCAGTTTTCCCCTACTTGGGCAGGCCTGAAATGTTACATCGAACAATTCATCCGTTTAGCGGGAATCATGTCAAAACGAATACATGGGCTAAAAATCAAGCCTGACGAAGCGCCTTAAGGTCTTGATACCTCTCCTCTTGTTCTTTCACCTTTGCAGTGATGTTGTATTCGAACGGGGCCGAGAATTCGATCACGAATATAGTTCGTTTCTCGAAGTCTTGGAGAACAATGTCAGGCCTCGAGTGCGCAACGGAGACTGCTGCCCGAAAATCGTGGTTCCAGAAAATTTGGCACTTCTCGTTTCGGACAATCGACTCTATCTCCTTTGGAGCGTTCGGCAGGGCAGGGTCGCGGCCAACACCGTAAGAGCGACAAAGATGGTAATAAAGCACTCTTAGGGCCGCATTATATCTGTAGATATACGTCGTTCCCGCGTGGGTGGGACACCCAGATAGTATGTGTTCTAGGTACTCAGCGTGTGCATGACACGCTCTGCACCTATCACTGGGAACTTCTTGACATAAAATGCGCTCACGGTATGCTAAGGTGGAAATGACACCGTCCTGGCATGCGAAAATAAAACCCTCTGTACCTGAATTAAGCCCTGATGATTTGAGGAAAGCAAAAGTTTGCTCCTTCGACAAGGACTGTTTTTCTACATTTCTGTGAAAGTTTCCGTGCATTTTCTTGTCGAGTAGCTCTTGGTGAAAATTTTCAACCTCTGCTTTCTTCACTTTGGTTTTTAGAAGTGAAGCATCTAGATGAAGTAATGCACTTTCCTCACTTCTGATGTTAAAATTCAGGCCAAGGGTCTCGGCCGCTTGCTCCGCGGCTTTGTAAAGGAACGCTCTTTCGCCAATCATCTCGTGGTTCCTGACCATCTTTAGGAGAGGATCTCTGCCATTCGCAACGATGTAAGCTGTACTTAGAACAATCCGGTTATGAAGACACAGGAGATTCAGAAGTCCGTGTCCACCTTGACGGCGTGAAATATATAATCGCGGAACTGACGAATTGATATGCAAGCTTTTATGTATATGCATGATCTTACGTGTAATGACATCAAGGGCCTTAAGCTCGTTCTTCGTCCATTGAACTACCCCAAACGAGTAGAGTAGAACCGGGACGGCAAGCATGTTAGTCGCAGATACCTTGTTCAACGCCGACAGATTGGAAGGCCAAATCTGTCGAAGAAGATGCTTGTATCTGCTTCGGAGAGACTCCTTCACTGATGTTACGTCCTGAATGCGGTTTTGAGGCACGCCCAGGTATGTATAGGTCTCTCCAGTATTAAGATGTCTGATAACACTTATATCCACAAGCTCAGGGTCCTTGGGAACGCCAGTAATCTTTCCTTTCTTCAGATAAATTTTGGCACACTTGTCCAAGCCAAAGTCCATCCCAATCTCTCCTGTGTAGTTCTTCACAATATTTATAGCAGTTTGAAGTTTGCTTCTACCAGAGGCATAGATCTTCAGGCCATCCATATAAAATACATGAGTGACCTTATGCTCGCGCTGATTAGTATCGCCACAGAGGTATCCAGGAGAATTTCGTAGTGCGAGAGATAGAGGCAAAAGTGTGATGCAAAAAAGCAAAGGGCTCATGGTATCACCTTGAAAGACGCCCCTCTGGAAGGTGACGTTGTTCGTTGTCACACGATAATTTCTAGATGAGATAGTAAATCTAGTTTTCCAAAGAGGCATCAATCTCTCTATGCATCTCACTATGTGTGGATGTACCTTCAAGCTTTCCAACAGACAGATGATAAGTCTATGAGAGGTTGAATCGAAAGCTTTCCGGTAGTCAATCCAGGCCATTGACAGGACGCGCTGATGGGCTGCAGCGTCTTTACAGACACACCTGTCAATTAGCAGGTTCTCTCGACCACGTCTGACCACCTTGATCCTAACCTGATGGGGTCAAACTGGCCCCAGATTCGGATTCAGAGACCTCAAAAACGTATAGGTATGGTGGTTCAGCTCAGGTTGCAGACATTTTTTTGTGGGGCTGTGTAATCTAAAGGCAATTATACCGGCCGGAACACAGGGCTTTTTCCGGAAAATGTTCTCATTGTTGTTCTTTGCCATTGACAATAAAGTGTTTTTTTCGCCTATAAAATGCAACACTTTAGCTATTGTGTATGCCAGGCTGCAGTCACCCGGTCTATTTTCAATTCGCATAGAAATTTGCGAGTAGCGTGTCTTTGTGACTTAGAGGAATATATAATATAATAATATAATACAGAATAATAATAAGTAATAATATATCATAAAAATTTTCAAATAATATATAAGATAATATCTTTCTTAGTGTTGGTAAGTAAGTTTTAATCTTTTTCGTAACTAACCATCAAAATGTAGTATGCGGTGGCTAACTCAGAGTTTAAAATAATAAATTAATAAATAATAATAAAATCGAAAAGTAGATATTTGTCAAATATTTCTAAAACCTTTCTAAAGAATTTTGGTACGTTTATTTTCAACAAATTTTATTTTATAAGGCAGCGATTTTTGTTGGGCAGAAGCTCTAACATCAAAATTCAATATTGCATTATTATGTACATATGTCGCACAGAAATGGAAATAAAAAATACAAATATTTTATATATTGCGTAAATGCTATTTCTGAAATCCTACACCATTCTTTACATTCCCTGCCTACTTTAGAAGTATTATAAGATGGATAAAAACTCAATAAATGTGCCCGGTAACAAGGAGTTCATTGGAACGCATTGGAACGTTTCAATGCGTTTTAATTGCATTTTTGTCTGCATGCTTATTAATGCGCAAGGCGCAATGAAACGCATTAAAATAAAAACTTAAAATGAACAGCATTAAAAGGCATTGGCATGAATGTGAATTTAATGAAAGGGCATTTAATGGCATTGAAATGAAGGAAACTGAGTATATGCTACATAACAGAATAATTATGAAAAAAGCAAACTAAACAATTTTCAAAAAAAAACTTTTTTATAATTATAAAAATTTAGGACCAGAAAAACGTTTCTTAGTGCTTCTCATTTGATTTCCCAAATTTTCAACTGGATATCGCGTTTCGTGTGAACGTAAGTTGGTTTTGAAAAAAATGTCAAAAAAAATGTTGAGGTTATGCTCACATGGCATTAAATTGAAAAGCTTTTCAACTTACCCGCTGATTTTAATAATACTCTCTCCTGTATGTCGGCCTTTCCGCCGTTATTCAGAGAGACGAGGATGTGGTATTTTTACGTTGGCGAATGCTTCGCGGCATCACATTTTTTATTCTTGACGTATGAACTTTTGTTGAAACGTTTCGCGAGAGTAAAAGCACATACGCGAACATCTAGCAGTTATCACTAAAAAGTATCAAAATGCGAGAATGTTCCACAACGAAATACAATGACCATGCTCACTTTTCGGCTACTATATCACTTTCGCGTCTGTTCCTCAGTTCCTATATGGTTCCTATTCTTCTTAAATGGCATTAGCCTTGTCAATGCAATCTGCCGCAGAAGGCATTGTATGGCATTCAACTGAAAAGATCTCGAAACAGCATTGAATGGCATTAACCCGATTCAATACTTTGTGTCATGAAAGACATTGTATGGCATGCAAGTGGGTGGCTCGGCGAACCGCATTAAATGGCATTAACCCAATTCAATACTTTGTGTCATGAAAGGCATTGTATGGCATTCAAGTGGGTGGCTCGGCGAAACGCATTAAATAGCATTAACGCCAATTCACTTAACAGTATTACCATGACGTCAGTTTAATGCCTTTTCATTTGTGCGCATTGAAAATGATTGGAACAAGACAAGATTCAAGCCACAAAACGCATTTAATGGCATTTCGGACAAAAATGCAATTAGTACGTATTTCAAGGCATTGAAGTTTCTACTTTTTTAAATGCCATTCTATGCGTCTCAATGAACTCCTTGTTACCGGGTATCAGCGGTAACTAAACCGCTAATTCTAATGAACAATGAATGCATATGCGATGCTGAATCGGCAAAGTTTAGCTGCTCACAACTAAAATTTCTTGCTGTTTAAGATTTTGAGAGAAAATGGATTTTCATATGAATGTCAAACGTGAACGTGTTAAGTGTTCGCCGCTTGGTAATGTTCCAAACAGAAGTGACCTTTATTGTTATTATTATCAATTCATATCGCGTAAAATTGTAAGTGATAGCTCAAAACTCAAAATCGATGTCATTTTATAATATGGATATCATATTATAGTGTAGTATATGCGTGGTACTCAAAGCTCAAAAATCGCATACTTCTTTACCTTTCTCTCACGGTTTACGAGATAATTTTTATTATAAATAACAATAATGAAAGGTTCCCCTCAGGTCTCAGTGGAACGTTACCAAGCGGCGGACATTTTACACGTTCCGGGAACGTTCCTCGAACGTTCCATGTTATTAGGGTTCATTATCTTTTAATTCTCAATTCAAGGGTCTAAGTAGTAATGTTGATTTTTAATTTAAACTGACACGTACGAATATTGCTGAAAAAGTGGTTTTTATCTACTTTCGGCAGTTGGACTCAAGCTCTTACCTGAAAATTGAATCACCTCATTTCACAAAATAAATACTAGAATGAAACACTTTCTCAGATACTAAGCGGTACTCCTTTATCGAATAAAACGGTGAATGGAGGAGGAAGCACTGTTTAATATTATAATTTTTCTGATAAATGAATTTTTCGAATGGTAACCTCAAGTGACGTGATCATTAGAAAATTTGATACTAAGCAACAATTATTTAAGTAAACTGTTTTTCCGTCCTCATACACACTTCTAGTAAAAAAAGAGTACAACTTTGTATTTAAAAAATATGTATTACTAGTATTTATGAAGCAAAATGAGGCAATTGATGGTAAGTTACGAAAAAGATTAACACTTCCTTACCAACACTAAAGAAGGATATTATTTATATTTTTTTTTCAAACTTGTTCTCGGGTGAACCTGGTTTTTCATCATCAGCCACAGACTAAGTTAACCTTATGAGATGAGAAAGTTATAAATTAATTTAATACGATGTTTGAACTCTGTTTCGATGATGTTGTAGGAACAAAATTAGGAGCATGGTCTAGTTTGGAGTTCGTTTTTTACCGCTGTTATCCTTGTACAGGGACCGCGAGCGTTTAAAGTAATAACAGTCGCCTCTGGATACTTTCTTAGAGCTACCATCTGTCACTCCATAGGTTTTCAGTAGCTTGCTTCCTGATGGTCTAGAAAGTTTCTTGCAGTGCGACAGGTGTTAAATAAAACTGCCTTCTAAGCTGGTGCCAGTACCCTATTGACTCCTAAATGTTCAAGATGTTCAGTGCATCTTGCGTGCACATTGCTTGTAGCCGAAATCACTATAGGATGGATTGATGCATATTTCACATTCCTCCATATTGTCTTCACTTCATGCCTTAGCTCGCTATACTTATGAATCTTGGTTGTATAGGTTGCCTGTAAATTTCGGTTAAGTGGACAAGCAATCTCGATTATATAGACTCTTCCACCTTTTTTCTCTCGCATCACGCTGTCAGGTCGATTGGCTACGTTATAATGATCCGTCTGGATAGTAATATCCCAATATAAGATATAATCTTCGTTTTCTAAAATGGGCACTGGAATGTACCTATACAAAGGCATCCATTCTGTTAAGAGTTCTGGGTTTGCAACAAGTGGTTGATATATAATGCCCGCCACATCATTATGTCTGTGCGTACAATCTCTCTGAACCATTACGCGACAACCATCAATAATATAATGTGCTCGGTGGATTCTTTGATATCTCTGCATAATCGGCACTGGTCAACCACGTCTTAATATAACACGTGTTTGCGATCATTTCTGGTGCTGACAATCATGTCCTGAATCGCATGACGAATCCTTCCGTTTCTGGAAACAGAACGCCTTTTTCAGTATCGCAACTGTACACCTTGTGACTTACACAGTTTCTTAAAATCTACAACGCCCCTACCTCCTCTATGTCATTGTAGAACTACCCTTTTAATCGCCGAATTACTGTGGTAATTTTCAACATCTTTTTTTAATGTCTACAACGCTCCTAGCCGCACTATGTCGTGGTAGAACTACCCTTTCAATCGCCGAATTACTGTGGTGCGTTCTGTGGTTCGTCATTTCTACGCTGATGGTCGGTGTTCAACCATTTAATGAGCCCAAAGGAGTACATGAGGACAGGGATGGCAGAGGTGTCGATTGCCCTGATCTTGTTAGCCGAGTTAAGAGAATTCTTCAGAATCAATCTGAGTCTTGTAGTGAAGGCAGTTGTTAGGCCTTTCTTAACTATCGTATCGCAGTAAAAAGAAACTAATTGGGGCTAATTGCGGCGAATTAACATTTTTTAATTCGCCGGAATTTCGCTTTCTGATTCGCTTGAACAAATTGAGCCAGCGCGAATTGAATGCGTTTCAATTCGTTTTAATTCGTGGTCAAGGTCATTTCGAAAAAAATTATTAAAAATTGCATGCCTCGAGACTCAAACCAGCGATCCCAAGTGTATAAGTCCAGAGGGCGACCACTAAACTACGGGACTCATTGATATTTATTTACAACGAATCCTTTATGCTCAGCGCGTTGGTCATAGCTTATGAATTCGATTGAATAGGTGAGCCTTTAACTGTATTCGCGCTGACGAATTCAGGCGAATCGGAGCTTGACTTTAAATTTCGCGAATTAAAATGAATTGGCTGACTCTGAAATTAAATCGTGCTGACACATTCAAATGAATTAGGTCCCCCTTCTAGAAATAATCGATTGGACACGATTCATAACGATTAAGAGTAATCAAAAGTTGAATCGGTTTAAATTGTTGCTAATTGTGTCAATTGTTCCCAATCGGGTTGAATTGAGTAAATGCACTTGCCTGCAGTGCGCCCTCTGCAGTTTACGTTTGTAAGACGCATGGCGCGCACGTGTTTATAGGTTGGAAATTAAATTTTTTGTAATTTAACACAAATTTCAAGTCCAAAAAATAGAATGTTTGTTCAGGCAGTATACAGAATGAAGAGTCGAAAGTATGTGGGTTAACGGTACGTAAAAATCATGCCAGCGTAAAAGCCGCTTGTAAATAATTATCGCAATATCAAAATGCTGTAGTGACAACTTAACCTCTAATTCAGAATAATGGGTACCCAATTGAAAACGATTGGAATCATTAGAACGTAGGATCGCGCCAATATTTTGAAACTCGGACTAAATAATATGTAGGTAACTCATTACATTCTTTTAATTTTTAGTAGAAAAAATTATCCAATATTTTTAAATGTCTTGCAATATAAAAATTTTGAATTTATAAATAAGTTTGATTTGAAATTCTCAAAAATTTCTAGTTTTAAATATTTAAAATACTCAAATTTTAATATTTCAAATCATTTGTTTTGCAATGCCTTATCTTAAAATCTTTGAATTTTGAAGGTTTCAAATTTTCAATTGTATAGTATTAGATTGTTCAGAAGGCTTTATGTAATTAAAAATTTGAATAAATTAACAATAATTGACAGAAGTGGACTTGGAGATTTAAATATTCAAAAACGGTTACAGATTAAACTATTTTTAAATTTAAACATTACAAATTTTGGTATTTATAGGTGAAATAGTTTAAAATTGTATTGAGTACATGCAGGAATCATCGCAACAACTGGTTTTCCTTCCCCACGCACAGACATTTTCGGGGTGGCGATTAGGCGGACGATTTCAAATTTCCGGTCATTTCCCGGTCAAGTTTTTTAATTTTCCCGGTCAAATGAAAGAAACATATTCATATTCGCCGCAAAACGCACACATTTATTTTAATTCATGACGTTCATTCTGAACATTCTTTAACACAACAGAGCAAAACATTGCAAAATAAATTAATTTTTAAGAAATACTTAAATATTCCACTAAAAATATCAATTTTTTACAAAAAAATGAAATAGTTAAAGTTTCAGATGAAAAAATTAATTTTCAACAACAACAAAACGGATTTTCAACAAAAAAGTTGAATTTTCAAATAAAATTATGAATATCCAACTGAATAGATAAATTTAAAAAAAAATTCAACTAAAATTATGAATATTTAACTGAAACACTTGAATTTTCAAACAAAAAATGGAATAGTAACATTTTTAATTTAAAAAAATTAATTTTAAACCAAACATAAGAGTTTTCAGCCAAAACAATGAATATTCAACTGAAATAGTTGAATTTTTAAGCAAAAAAATAATAATTTTTGCTAAAAAAGATAAATTGTCAGCCAAAAATTAAATAATTAAATTTCAAATTAAAAAAAAAAAAATGTTTCACCAAACAAACGAAGTGATGAATTTTCAAATGAAATTGTAAATATTTAACTGAAATAGTTGAATTTTAAACCAGACAGATGAATTTTTTACTGAAATGATGAATTTTCAACTAGAATAATTGAATTTTTGACCAAGAAGATGAATTTCTATCAAAAGACGAATTTTCAATTAAAAAAATATAATTTTTCTACCAAAAAATAAATAAACAAATTTTTAGGCAAAAAAAGAAAGTTCCAAAAAGTAGATGAATTTTTAACTAAAATTATGGAATATTCAACTTGAATAATAGTTTGAGCAAGTTTGAGCGCGCCTAGGGCGCGCGACTGTTGGATCTCGCGCTTCGCGCTCGATTATTTATTCACCTCACGCTACGCGCTCGGGCGTATTTGCATCGCGCTTTACGCTAGGCTCCTCTAGATTTTTGCACTTCGTGTTCGACTTCGATGAAAAGAAAAAGTTTGTTTGCAAATATTATAAAATTATCAAAACCTCTACATGTGAAGTGATTTTTAAATTTATTTTTATTTCATCTCGATATTTGATTTGAAAATCATTTGAACCGTATGATAGAAACAAAAAAGTTTGAGCGCACTTACGGCGTGCGATTTGGTAAATACACTGAGCGCGCACTTTGTGCTTCGTGTTATATGTTCTTCATATACAAATTACTAAATTTGTATTTGATTTCAAATGAAAAGTAATGATATAATTCAGGCGACAAATTTTATTAGTTAACATTTTATTTTAGCCTGTGCCGTTTATCAAAAAAGTTAATTTTTTCATTTTGAATATATTCTTACCACAAAAATTGATTACGGGTTTGTAAGTCTTTTTGGAATGCACAATTTTTGTTCATTTATATGTTTTCGTACCTTGCATTGTTTTTTCAAAAATTTGATTTTTTTTACTGTCAATGTTATTTTCGCGAATAAAACAAAAACCACGCATCCTATCGAAACATGAGTCACAATAAATTTGTACCTCTTCCTTGGATGAACAAATTTTGTTTCGGTCATTTTTTCGTAGCTGGTAATATTCGTCTGAAAATTTGATTTTTATATTTTCAATGCCGTTTTTTACGAATAAAACAAAAACTACGCGTCATATCAAAAAGTGAATGATAAGAAATTTGTAGATCTTTTTTAGGTGCACAATTTTGGTGAGATGATCTTTTCTGGTATCTTGCATAGTTTGACAGCAAAATGGCTTTTTTGATTTTTCATTAATTTTTTGTGCGATCAAAATTTGAATTTTTTATTTTTCAAAAAATTCAAAAAGTTGTTATGAAAATATTATAGGGTGTTCAGGAATCAACGTTTTTCTCCTCTTGACTTTTTTTCATATCGTGCGTTTTTCGGCTTAAAATGTTCATTTTAGTTTGTTTTTTGGAATTTTGAAAATGCTATAACTCCAGTAATTTTTTTTTTTTATCACAAAAAGTCATAAGAATATTTTGTTCGTCATTTTGCGTACTACTAATAACCGTACATAGAATTTTCAAATCTTCAAAAAAAGTGGTGTCAAAAATTTTCAAAATGTGCTCACTTTTTGGATTTTCATCCAAAATAGCTGGTTAACGAACTCGTTCTCTATTTTTCGGCCATAAAAAAGTGTGCCAAAGCTCAATCAAATCTGATAATTTTTTCGAAAGTTATCGTGGCTACAGACAGACAGAAGGACAGACTACAGACAGACACCTTCGTAAAAATCGTTTTTTCTGACTCAGGAGGTCTCAAAACGTGGAGATTTGATGAAAACCGACTATGTCAAATTTTACATAAAACCAATACCTTCTCATTAGAATGAGAATGTAAAAAAATTTCAACCAAAAAACATTCAAAGAAAAAGAATAGTTGAGTTTTATGCCAAAAAGATGAATTTTCAACCATAAAGATTATTTTTTTACCAAAAAAGTCAATTTTTCTACAAAGTACATAAATTTTCAAACAAATAGTTTAATTTTTAAATGCAAAATACCGATTTTCAATGAAATAGTTGAAGTTTCACAAATAAAAATTCATTTTCAACAAAGTAGTTACATTTTCAACCGGAAATGAATTTTAAATTAAAATGATGAATCTTCCAAGTGAGAGTGATAGTGGGACAGAGGGTGACGAATTAAGAAGTGGAAATGCTAATATCCGTAGGATATTAGAAGATGAGGAAGAATCTGAATCTGAATAGCTTCAATCTCAGTTAATTTTAATTGTTTTGTACCTAAAATATGTGAAGTAATTTATTTAATAAATTACATGTTTTTTATACAAAATGGTAGACAATGAAATGAATAATTTGATGAAAAAACTTCACCTCATTGGCAAATTTGTTGATGACAGCACTCTCAGCTCGCGGAAATTATTACAAAACATTTATTTAATTTTTTTCATGAACATATTGCTTAAAATGTGCTGCCTCGAAAAAAAGTAAATAAACGTTTTCAAATAATTCCCGTGAGACGAAAGTGCTGCCATCAAATTGCTACTTCATAACCTCAAAATCCTACTACCGATTGGCCCGATTGGGAACGATTGAAACTTTGCAACACTCAATCGTTCCCGATCGTGCACACACCATTAAGAAGCACGATTAGAAACAATTCAAATTTCTTTCTATCGTTCTGAATTGTTTTCAATTAAATATTTCTAGAAGGGCCCCTAAAAATTGTTCTCCGAACTCGGGCGAATAGCAGATTTGAAGATTAAATTACTTATTTACGAATTTACGACCTGCTCCAATTCGAGATGATCGCAAAGCGAGATTAATGGGGGCTCTAGCGAATTCATCTCCATTCGCCTCAATTAGTTTTTGTTTTACTGGGGTGCTGAATAACCTTAGATTTGAGAATACCCAGATATTTATATGACTCACCCGCAGCCATTACCTCGATTCATTCTCGAATTCGTTCTCTAGCTCTGCGGTCCCTAATTCTCCTCTGTTTATATGCACTGTTCTGCATTTATATAGTCCGAACTCCATGTGGATATTATTGGGAAACTCGAGGGGAAACTGCTTTGTGACATCAATCACTTACTGCAGTTTCTGGTCTGAACTAGCGTATAGCTTCAGGTCATCCATGCGTAGAAGATGAGTCGCCCGATGACCATCCTCATTATCATGTATTCTGAAAGCATGAGATATGCTATTTAGTGTTTTGCTCAAGGGTTTTAACGCTAAACAGAACCATACCCAATAGGAAATTACAGACTTGGGCCGATGCTTACAACTGGCGCGGTAGCGCGCCATGAGCAATGTTCCAACACTTGGCTAGCCAATACTGGCGTAGTACGGATATTGGCACTGGATCTGCACTGTGCCTAATCTAAGTTCCAATATCGGCAGACCAGTATCGACCCAGTATGGATTCTGTGCAGTATTAAACAAAAATCAGCCCTGGGCTAATGCCAACTTCAAGCCCAATGATGACACGATAATGGCACAGTCTAGGACACATAACTGACTGTAACAAATAGTAAACCACTGTCTCACGAATATGTACCGGATCTTGGCAGGGTACTGGCACGATACTGGCGTAGTACAGTCTACATAAACCGGCAAACCATTGTCCCACGATTTTCTGCCGGACCTGGGCGGAGTAATGGCACGATACTGGTGTCGTACACATTTTAATAAAAGGTGAACTGTTGCCCCATGTTTTTTTGTCGGATCTCGGCGGACTACTGGCATGATACTGGCGTAGAACAGACTATAATAAACGGCATAAATAATAAATTACGGATGTCACTGTTCAGTCCGTAAAAAGTAGAGCTTTAGCCCCGCTTCATAGGCATCGAAAAAGGCTGAAATCATGCATGTGTCATGAAAAATAATTAAAATAACACCAATTGTTAAAGAATACGTGTTATTTTGAAATGTGTTGAACGTTTTTCCTTTTTTAATGCTCCTTAGAGATTCAGACAAATACATTTTTTAAATATTTTACAGCAAAAAAATTTTTGATATGAACTTCTTTGTCATTTAGAATGTTTACATCTCCAAAATGAAAATGCCGTTTATTTTCATCTTTAAGAATTAAAATATGTCACATATGTCATGTCTGAAAGCAAAGCTGGAAATCGCGAAGGCCGATAGTGCAGTAGCAATACTGGTAGTCTGTACTGAACATAATTATCATTTCTGCCTCATGCCACTACATCGCCAATACTGGTGCCCAGTACTCCTCCGGCTTCTTTGACAGTACTCATTTGACATACTGTGCTAATACTTACTTCCAGTACTTCATTAGTACTTATACCCACGACTGTCCCAGTACTAAATCACAGTACTTATAGTCATTACTGAGCCAATACTAATGCCCAGTACAGTATTTTAGTACAGCCCCGAAGTTGGCAATCAGTACTAAACAGCGTTATCATCCCAAGGTTACGCCACATCGACGCCAGTATTGGCTACCAGCACCACGCCAATGCTGTCAAACTCTGGCCAGTACTGGCCCAATGCTGCGCCAGTTGTAAATTTCCCATTGGGTAGTGCACTAATGGAGTCTCCTTGAAAGATACCCGTCGTAATGCGTATTGATCTAGTTATCCTTGGTTGTCCATGATCAAAATATTTTATTCTTGTACCCCAACGCATCATCGCACGACTTAGAAAGTCGATGATGCGTATCCAGATTTTGTAAATTTTTAAGACTTTAAGCAAATAGTCATGTGTTGACGAAGGAAACGCATGCTTGTATTCAATGTATGCAATGTGGAAGTTTCTTTAATGTTTACGATCTTGCGTTACGGGAACCGCGTCTATAGTGACTGCATCTTCACTGCCCCGCAAGTTTTTAGAACAACCCAGGCGGACCGGCCGAACGCAGGCGTTACGCTGCAGCGTAACGGTAAAGTAATGGTAAAGTAATGGTAAAGTAATATGGCATTAGAACTAATAAAAGAAACAAAATAAATATGTAAATTGTTGCAATTATAATAATACGTTAAAATTTACGTTAAATGGTCATGTCGTAATTGCAACAAGTTTATTTTTCAGCGTTAAAAAATAAAAAAACGAAGTTGCTGTCATTGAAGTTGGGCCCCTGCATGTTGGCAGTTTGCTAACGGCGGCTTCAAGCGGGTTGCGAACATGCAGGGGCCCGACTTCAATGACAGCAACTTCGTTTTTTTATTTTTTAACGCTAAAAATAAACTTGTTGCAATTACGAAATGACCATTTAACGTAAATTTTAACGTATTATTATAATTGCAACAGTTTACATACTTATTTTGTTTCTTTTATTAGTTGAAATGCCATATTACTTTACCATTACTTTACCATTACGAGGTGTGGCTATTAAATAACGAGACTGTATAGCCTGAAGCCTTCTCTTTCGAAAGCAGTACCTCTCGCTTCTGTAAACAAATCCGTATAGCCGTAGCCTTCGTTCGCCTTAGAGTTGTTTTTTTGTTTCGCCGGGAAAATGTTAAGTGTGCCAATAGAGCAACGAATTGTTGTGAAATTTCACATGAAACTTGGAAAAACCGCTACTGAAACTTATAATTTATTGAAAAAAGTGTATCGCAATGAATATTTATCGCTTGCACGTGTTTTTGAGTGGTTTAAGCGTTTTTAAGATGGCCGAGAAGACATTGAAGATGATTCACACCCGGGTCGCCCTTCCACGTGTTTTTTTTTTATATTCATACGATTGTGTACGTTCACTGGGTTCCTGAAGGTCAAACTATTAATCAACATTACTATCTTCACGTTCTTGCTGAACTCCGCGAAAGAATAAGGAAAAAACGGCCCGAACTGTGGAAGGACAAGTCATGGGTTCTCCACCTAGATAATACGCTAGCTCATTCCGCATTGTCTGTTAAGAGGTTTCTAGCCAAGTACAGCATCCCAGTGTTTGACTATCCGCCTTATTCGCCGGATCTTGCGCCGTGGGACTTTTATCTGCTTCTTAAGGTGAAATCTGCATTAAACGGAACAAGATTTGAGTCCGTTGAAGCTGTGAAAGAGAAAGCGGCACGCGTCCTGAAGGAGCTGAAAGAAGAAGACTTCCAGCACTGTTTCAAACAATGGAAGATTCGCATGGAGCGTTGTAGGGATAGAGGAGGGGTAAATATTGAAGGTGATAATAAATAGATATGTATGAAATCAAAATAAAATGTTTTACAGCACCAGTCTCGTTATTTAATAGCCACACCTCGTACTTTACCGTTACGCTGCAGCGTAACGCCTGCGTTCGGCCGGTCCGCCAGGGAATCCTTTTGTTCTTCTGTAAGGATGTCATTCATTCTCGTCGCAATGAGAATATACCTTATCTGCAATGATAGCTTTGAGGCATTTAAAAAATGTTGGAAGACTATCGGTCGAAATTCAGATGGATTTTAAGCGTCTGGTTTTTTAGGCAACACATAAGTAGTACCTTTGAGCATAAAGCCTGACATCAGGGTCATCAGGGACATCAGAATCTGAAAAACTCATTAAAAAATGAAGATGAACATTTCACTTGTTGAAATTCGGATTCTACGTGAAATTTTGCGTTAAAAGGTCACAGAGTAATCGCAATAGTTTTTCTTGCAACATTAAAAACTTTAAAAAAATATAATACTTATCGATGACGTGCGCTGAAAGCGACTTCAAACGCATCGTCGTTCAGTAGCAGTTAATAGTCGACGGATAACGCCTATTAACTGCTGTCCTGTAGAGTCCGGAAAAAGACTGAGACGTTAAGATGCTTCCACTGCTTAGGCTTTGGCCATATAGCAGTGGACTGCAAGGTTCCTGATCGGACCAAACTATGCTGGAGGTGCGGCACAGAGGACTATGAGGTGCAGGGCGTTCCGAGAGGCAGCTTCGGTGAAAAATCCTCGAAGACGCGCCGCCTAATTTGATATACCCAACCAGGATGCCGAAGGCCGACGAGCCCGTTGTGTGGTGCCACCACACTACTGAGGACTATGCGTGCATCCTCGTTGGGCGTAAAGAAGAGAAATGCCAAGGTAGCTAGACATTGGAAGCCGAAGCACGGCTTAGTGGCCTTACCCCCATGTCCTTGAAGTAATGCGAAAGCGGTTTCCGAGGACATGGGTTGGCAGGAAGAGGAGGTGAGTTTAGTGGGTATTACCGTTTTTTAGGTTACGTCCCACACTCAGTGCGTAAATGCATTCTCACCGCCTCTACAAAAAAAACCCCATCGGAATACGGAAAGAGACATGTCGCTCACCAAGTGGGGATACCTAATAGATTAATTGTACTCTGCTCCGCGACTCCTGATTACATACATAAGTTGACTCCTCAAGGTCAAAACAACCATTCCCACTTCTCGAAAGGAAACTTCAGGAAGGATTACAGCCCAAATGAAAATTCATGTACATGAATTTTCATAATAAATTCATAATATCTGATCCGATATGGCGTCCAATATTTCTAAATTTTCACATATTTATGTGAAACTTAGTTCAAGGGAGTTTTTGGGTTAACTGATTTTTAATTTGACGTCAACAGTTACAATATCAAAGTCGCAAATCTAATATGGGAACAAAAATCACAACATTTTTTATACATTCGCATGAAGTTTGGTGAGGAGTATTTGAGAAAGTTACAGGACCCCGCGCCTAATGTATGGAAAAATGGCTTTCGGTGTATTTGGCTGAAACTCGGTAAATATGTAGATTATAAGGGCCTAATAAAAGATCCGGCAAAAAATTAAGAAAAATGGACAGTTGTTGCGCTATACGGCGCTGAGCGCTCAATTTCGTAAAAACAATGAATCCCCATATATGCTGGAAGGGGAGAGACGGCGGCCAAGCGAGGTCAGTACCAAATGTAGGTTTGATAATGATGTATGTTGCGCGCATCCCAAAAATTCCGAAAGCTAAGCGCTCAAGATTTTAATTTAATAAAACGTCACTGCTATAACGTTGATAACGGTGCCCCGGTGAGATCAATATCAAATGAGATTAATCGTACGATGATATACGGGCGCGCAGGTCTAACCGACCGAACGCTAAGCGCTCAAATTGTAATAAAAAATTAAAAACATGCTTCCGTGAGCCCAGATAAGGTGACAGCGTCCGGTCGAAACAAAGACAGGCTACTTTAAAGATATATATCGTGCGCTTCCTAAAACAGCCGAAAGCTAAGCGCTCAAGATTTCTATGTATTAAAACGTCACTGCAATAACGTTGAAAACGGTGCCCTGGTGAGATCAATATCAAATTAGGTTAATCTTAAAATGATATACATCGCGCGCTGGTCTAACCGACCGAACGCTAAGCGCTCGAGATGTAATAAAAAATTAAAAACATGCTTCCGTGAGCCCAGATAAGGTGACAACGTCCGGTCGGAAGAAATCAAGGTTATTCTAAAGATATATATCGCACGCTTCTTAAAACAGCGAACGATAAGCACTCAATATTTCAATTTAATAAAACGTCACTGAAATAACGTTAAAACGGTGCCCCCTGTGAGATCAATATCAAATGAGGTTAATATTACAATGATATATATCCCGTGCTGGTCTAACCGACCGAACGCTAAGCGCTCGAGATGTAGTAAAACATTCCAAACATGCTTATGTGAGCGCAGATAAGGTGCCAACGTCAGGTTGAAACAAAGCAGGACTATTTTAAAGATATATATCGCGCACTTCTTAAAACAGCCGAACGCTCAAGATTTTAATTTGATGAAACTTCACTGCCATAACGTTGAAAACGGTGATCCCGGTAAGGTCAATATGAAATGAGGTTAAAATTACAATGACATACATCGCGCGCTGGTCTATCCGACCGAACGCTAAGCGCTCGAGATGTAGTCTAAAAATCGAAACATGCTTCTTGAGTGCAGGTAAGGTGATAACATCCGGTCGTAACAAATCCAGGTTATTTCAAAGATATATATCGCGCGCTTCCTAAAACAGACGAACGCTAAACGCTTGAAATATTAACTCACTTGAAAAAAAACTGCTGTGAGGGCAGAAATAGTGTGGTATTCACAAGTGCCTATATGCCAATACACTTTTCTCACGAGTTATAGCCGGTTTCGAGCTTGGCCTGAATGCCCTTAGTGTAACTCGCGAGTCTCTCAAACGTGAACAAGTCAGGGTCGTATGAACCATTTCTAGTAGGAATATATACTATTAAGCGAAACATGTACGTGAGTACCCGCGCACTGTTCGCTTTGTGGCTACCGTACTGCGTAACTCTGCTGATCTCGCAGCTCATCTCTCTCGTCCCTTATGGCTCCAGAAAACCATAAGAAAATTGTGAATGAATGATTTGTGGTTTTTCATTTGGGTTTACGTGTTCACCTCTATTGGCAGCACCTAGAATCCTATGTAGCAATAATGATTGGGGATACTTAACGTTTTGCTGGTGACGTGCGTAGCCTAGTAACCATAAAACGCTCGCGATATGTGAACACGTGCCCCGGAATTGTTTCATTATTGTCTGGCCCTAGATCAACAATTTCATTGAACGCTATCCACAGTTGGTACTTTGTCGCATTTCGGAAACGAGAATATACTTTTAGTCTGATTAAACCATGTTCATTACGTAGCGTATCTATTTGGAACTCTTCATCATCATCCCTTTGCACGTTGTCTTGAATGTAAGATGGTGCAAGTTGAACTTTATAAACGCCAATCGTGATGTCAAGTAGTTCGTGTAATGTAAGGCGAGGAAATTCAGGTACTTGTTGTTCATGCAGGCGATTTCAGTTTGCATTTCTGTAGCGCATATCGTCAACTTCTACGCGTGCTTGCATGTCGCTAGGTATTTCCTTGAAGCTTCTACAGTAGCCCCTTGCATCTCGAAAACAGGATGATATATGTTAATCATGGCACCACCAATGTGGAAAAAATCCCTCAGATTACGCAGGTGATCAATCGCACTCCTTTTGTCAAAGAACTCAAAAATGGATTTTAAGTGGCCATTTCTAGATTCGACAATCCACCTCGATTTCGTGATGAGCCGTGCTTGGTTCGCTTCTTCCGTTGACGATTGACTCTGACCTGCTTGGAGAAATGACGGTAGCTTGGATTCAATACCCAATCGTTCTAACAGCGGTTGGGCATCTCGGTATCCTCTGTCCCCTATACAAATGAGGTCCTTGTATATCAAGTATATACCCGTCTGGAGCTACCCTAAGAGCAGATTTCACTAAGTGACGTTCTTTATGCTTACAGAATTATTATCGCAGTACACGAAAGTTACTGCTCTTCTTCCTGTAAGCATAAGTGCCATATATGATAATGCTATCGCATGCCTTTCTGCATATTCCTGTCTGGTTACTTCATTACGAAGTTTCTGTAAAAACAATAGCATCTGCCGTCCGCGTATCCTATATCGTCCATCAATTGCTTGTAATCCAGGAAGCAGAAGGCGCTAAGATAAAGCCACGTTCATCCAAATGCCTAAGGGCTAATTCACAAAATACGTGATACGTTTAGGTTTGGTGGGAGTCTGCCGAAGTATCCATGTTGAGAACAATGGAAAAAGTATCACGCGGGAGGGGGGGGGAGGGGGGTCAGACGTTCCTGAAAAATGTATCACGTATTTCGTGAATGACCCCTAGGTACATTAACGCCACCGTCAGCATTACAGAACATATACGTTTGCCTACCTGAGAGAGGCATGAGAGAGAGGCATGAGAGCATTTTTCGACATTGGCGATATTTTTATAGAGGACAGAGGATACCGAGATGCCCAACCGCTGTTAGAACGATTGGGTATTGAATCCAAGATACCGTTATTTCTCCAAGCAGGTCAGAGTCAATCGTCAACGGAAGAAGCGAACCAAGCACGGCTCATCACGAAATCGAGGTGTATTGTCGAATCTAGAAATGGTCACTTAAAATCCATTTTTAAGTTCTTTGACAAAACTATTTCGATTGATCACTTGTGTAATCTCGGGGATTTCTTCCATATTGGTGGTGCCATGATTAACAGATATCATCCTATTATCGAAATACAAGGTGCTACTGTAGAAGATGCAAGGTGCTACTGTAGAAGCTGCAAGGGAATACCTAGCGACAGCTCGTGAGGCTAATGTCATGCAAGCACGCGTAGAAGTTGACAATGTGCGGTAGTACCAACTGTGGATAGCGTTCAATGAAATTGTTGATCTAGGGCCAGACAATAATGAAACTCTGGGCACGTGTGCACATATCGCGAGCGTTTTATGGTTCCTAGGATACGCACGTCACCAGCAAAACGTTAAGTACCCCAATAATCATTGCTACATAGGATTTTAGATTCTGCCAATAGAGGTGAACATGTACACCCAAATGAAGAACCACAAATCGTTTAATGTATTTTATGAGGTACAAATATTTTGCTACTCAGGTTTCACAAAACCTTTAAAAAACAAAAGAAATTTAAACAATTTCCTGCTTTTTAACTGTAAATAACAGTTTCGAGATCACAATTATCTTATGATTTTCTGAAACCATACAAACCATCCCCCGAATAATTGGTGCAGTGCGCTATAGCTATATATACTACACTGCTTTTGCAATACACATCCCCTTGACGTAAAGCTTTCCAGGAATTTTCGCTAATGACGCGGGGTCCAAGGTGACGAGAGAGATGAGCTGCGAGATCAGCGGAGTTACGCAGTACGTTAGCCACAAAGTAGAAATAGTTCATACGACCCTGATTTATTTACGTTTGAGAAACTCCTGAGTTACACTAAGGCCATTCAGGCTAAGCTCGAAACCGGCTATAACTCGCGAGAAAAGTGTATTGGCATATAGGCACTTGGGAATACCACACTATTTCGGCCCTCACAGCAGTTTTTTTTCAAGTGAATTAATATTTTGAGCGTTTAGCGTTCGGCTGTTTGAAGAAGCGCGATATATACCTTCAAAAGATCCTTGCTTTGTTTCAACTGGACGTTGGCACCTTATCTGCGCTCACGAAAGCATGTTTTGAATTTTAGATATCTCGAGCGCTTAGCGTTCGGTCGGTTAGACCAGCGCCCGATGTATATCATTGTAATATTAACCTCATTTGATATTCATCTCACAGGGGAACCGTTTTCAACATTATCGCAGTGACGTTTTAATACATTGAAATCTTGAGCGCTTAGCTTTCGGCTGTTTTAGGAAGCGTGCGATATATATCTTTAAAGTAGCCTGTCTTTGTTTCGACCGGACGCTGTCACCTTATCTGTGCTCACGGAAGCATGTTTTGAATTTTTTATTACATCTCGAGCGCTTAGCGTTCGGTGGGTTAGACCTGCGTGCGATGTATATCATTGTAAGATTAACCTCATTCGTTATTGATCTCACCGGGGCACCGTTTTCAACGTGATAGCAGTGACGTTTTATTAAATTCAAATCTTGAGCGCTTAGCTTTCGGCAGTTTTGGTATGCGCGCAACATACATCATTATTAAACCTACATTTAGTACTGATCTCGCTCTGCCGTCGTTTCTTCCCTTCCAGAATATATGGGGATTCATTTTTTTCACGAAATAGAGCGCTTAGCGCCGTATAACGCAAAAACGGTCCATTTTTCTTAATTTTTCCCCCCGGATCTTTCATTAGGCCCTTATAATCTACATATTTACCAAGTTTCAGCCAAATCCACCGAAAGCCATTTTCCCATACATTTGGTGCGGGGTCCTTTCACACATGCAGAACTGGAGCATGTAAGTTGTGAAAAAATTGCAAAAAGTTCCAGAAAGTTGCAAAACCTCAGAAAAAAACTACAGAAATTTGTTTTTAAATTTGTTTTTAAATTGAAGGGTGTGAACACGTAACCAACAAATTTTCAAGATGGTTTTTATAAAATAGGTACATATTAAACGAAACAAATTTTAAAAATTTTATAAACTCAATAAAATAGAAAAATAAATAAAAAGTAATTACACTTTTATATCTTTCGCGTTGCATTAATTGATATTCATATGTATGACAGCAAAAAAGTTTGAAATCTTCTCTTTAGAATTTTTAAAAATTTTAAATAATTCAATTTTGAATGCCTAATTCATGCATTGTTTTTCTTTTAAGCCAAATTTATTTTCGCAGATTACTTTAGAAAGAGGCTTTTAGAATTGGAAAGCTACTTTAAAAATATTGAGTTCTTAATGTTTTTACGGAATTTTTCAGTTGCTTATTATTAATCATTATAATTAATATATAATATTTATAATATAATTATATAAAATAATTATAGTATATATGAACACCTAATGAGGGTACCCTTTCCTGGGCTCGGAGTAGGATTACAGGAATGAGGGAGCGGCCCATGAGTCCCTCAGGAGGACCAACTTTTAGAGCCAGAATAAAATATTGGAAAGTAGCCAGTCGTATTGTCACTCATTCAAAAATTAGATGGGTAGTTAAAAAATTCATACCATTTAAAGCTGCAGAAGATGATAAATTATTCCCTGAATTAATTCAAGAAGAATTTCAGTCGTCCGTGGGTCCTTTAGGCCGGTCAGCTTGACCTTGTTCACGCTGAAAACGCTTAAAAAATTAGTGGACCATTACTTGAAAGAGGAAATCCTATGGGAAAAACCTCTTCATAGGAATCGATTTGACTCTCAAAAAGGCAGATCTATAGTAGACGCTCTCTATGAGTTTACTTCCCGCATTAATAATGCAATGCGGAAAGGTGAAGTAGCGATTGCGGCGTTTTTAGACCTAGTGGGAGCATTTAGTAACACCCCAATTGAATCCATATACGATTCTGCTGAAACATACGGAGTTAGTGACACAGTAAATAGGCGGATCCACTCCATGTTGAAAAGCGAAACATTACATACTTCGCTACATGGTAATGAAGTGAAGGCTAAAGTTTCAAGGTGATGCTCGCAGGGAGGAGTTCTTTCATTCACCCAGTGGTCGCTTGTCATTGATAACCTGATTCGTGTTTTAAACGAATCGTGTCTTTACACTCAAGGCTATGTAGAGGACCTGTCTAACCTGGTAACAGAGGAGCATGGGGGCACCTTAGTGGAACTCATGCAGTCAGTATGTTGTTTGTTCGCTAAGCCGGACAAAACGGAACTCATGCATTTTACTAGAAGAAAGAAGCTTCCTGACCTTCGAAATCTGAATTTCTACGGTAGGGAAGTAGAATTTTCAAAATCAACGAAGTATTTAGGAGTAATATGCGACCCTAAATTAAACTGAAAACTCCATGCTGATGCAATGGTAAAACAGCTAAGATAGCTTTTTGGGCCTCTAGATGCGCAATGAGGAAACCCTAGGGCTTAAAACCCAGAATTTCTTACTAATTATATACGCTGATAATCAGACCCATAATTGCATATGCATCAACGATATGGTTGCCAAGGACTGAACTAATCAGTACTATTAAACAACTTAAAAGCCTCCAACGGGTTTTCTGCTTGACGATCACTGGTGCTATGAAAATAACACCAACAGCAGCTCCTGAGGTCATTCTGGACATCCCTCCGTTGCATCTTTTCGCAAGGATAATATTCTCGCTATGCTAACTGATGTTATGTTGAAGAAATTGTCCTTCATGGAACCCTTCAATGTCATCTTCCCTAAAAGGAAAGAACGACACGATGAAGAGAGAAGGAAAGAATTATTTACACAAAGAGGCCCTGGCGGACCGAACGAACGGAGCGGATACGCCACAGCGTATCCTCACAGTATCCACATCGTATCCTCTCCGGATCATGCAAGAAAAACTCATTAAAAAAGGAAGGTGAACATTTCACTTGTTAAAATTCGGATTCTACGTGAAATTTTGCGTTAAAAGGTCACGGAGTAATCGCAATAGTTTTTCTTGCAACATTAAAAACTTTTAAAAAATATAATACTTATCGATAACGTGGGCTGAAGGCGACTTGAAACGCATCGTCGACAGATAACGCCTATTAACTGCTACTGAACGACGATGAGTTTGAAGTCGCCTTCAGCGCACGTCATCGATAAGTATTATATTTCTTAACAGTTTTTAATGTTGCAAGAAAAACTATTGCGATTACTCTGTGACCTTTTAACTCAAAATTTCACGTAGAATTCGAATTTCAATAAGTTAAATGTTCATCTTGCTTTTTTAATGAGTTTTTCTTGCATGATACGGAGAGGATACGATGTGGATACTATAAGGATACGCTATAGCGTATCCGTTCCGTTCGTTCGTTCCCCAGGGTGTCCACAGGTGAAAACGTTATATATAGTGCAATCGCCGATTTTCCGGCTGAGTTAACTTTTATGGATTTAATTAATAAATCAGAAAGATATCAATGTAAAGAGGTAAAGAAGGGGTTTTTCACGGAGAAAGGATAAAATGCCGATTACAAATAACGTTCTTTTTATTCAATTACGCCTGAGATACCCTATATTTTACATTTCAGGTTTCTAAATCCCTAGCTAATTAATTATTATTTTACTGATGAAGTAGAAATAATCTTATTTGATTAAGCCTCACTGAGAGGAAGTCTTTCTATCGAACTTATACTTCTATTCAATATTTTTCTCTCCAAAGAAACTTTGGTAGATGCTTTTATAAAAGAAAGGGATTCTGCACGACGGGCAGAATTAATTCGTGTCGACTATGCTAAATCTCAATATAAATTCTCCTAGGAACATGATACAAAACAAGAATATAAATCCTAATCCGAAGGTACAACCAAGTATATACTCATAGGAGTATTCTGCACCACGGGCAGTTCAAATTCTGGTAAACTCTAGAAATCTACGTTCAAATAAAATCTAAGCTCCTAAAGGCATATAGTAAATACTATTCTCTAATTCTTTTTATTTATTTGTTTTTCAATCTTTTTCTTTGTGCTATTTAAAATAACCTAACTCAGGTATTATCCTTCCTTTGCAAAAGAGATGCACGCTTCCGAGCGGCTTTGTTTACTTTACATTTATGAAATAAAAGTCTCACTCTAGGAAGGTGATTTGCATAGTAAGGATTATTAGGATTCTCCTAATTGTGGCTGACCACACGTCAAAATAAACATTAAACTCATAAAGACAAACAATCATAAATTGGGAGATTATATAATTGGTAATAATGACCAATAAACCTATCGACTACCTGTCGAACAGGTGTAGTGCCTCAAGGAGGCGAAAACGCAAGATAGGCACGTTCAGTGCGAGCCAGCTGGGCTGAGGAATTTACAGGCCCCAGGTAAGGCTTTATTGTTCTCTCGGAGAGAACCTAAAGGTGAGCGATGGCGAGCGGACTCGACTTACAAATCTCTTCCCATGTGCGAATTGCCGGAACTGAACACACGGCCCAGGCTTGGCCCAATTTCGGCAGCCAAAGATCGGCTAATGTTATTGGGCCAATATCGGAGTTTTAATCGGCCCAGTGTTGTGCCAGTACTGGCTGCCTATATTAGCTATTTAAATTTGTCGATCTATCGCCGATGCTTGGCCCAGCGATGGCACATTACTGGA